>SGPM01000272.1:0-37440 GCA_004802725.1 Antrodiella citrinella
ATCATGCATTGTACTCAAGAAATTCAGACGTGGGCAACTTCAAAAATGACCAACCTGTCGAATGTTCACGCCAGAATTTCGGTGGATGGGAATTCAACCATGATATTCTCACTGATCTCGAAGAGTACTCAACTTACAAAAAAATCGACCTGAACATATGTACGTTAGAGCATTTCTAAAGGATTTTGCATCCTCAGAATATTGCTCAGATGTGGAATGCATACCATCGCCCGACCACGAAAACGGCCTTTGAGAGCTAGCGCGCGAGGACGTTTCGGGTACTTCCGTGGGTGAGGATTGCCCCTACCCACTATATATAACCAGAGCCCGTTAATACGACCGCTGCCTCTGATGGCGTCTCTCTTCACTTCCGTCACAGAATGGGGGAACCAAGGTCCCGTCGTTGCATCCTTGTCACTTCTTTCCTTCTTCGCCATTGCGTATGCGTTGTTTCGCGCTGATCCGCACTCACCACCATGGGTGTCGTATTGGATCCCATGGGTAGGGTCTTCGATCAGTATGGGCGCGGACCCGGATGAGTTCTTCAAGGAGGCGTCGGAGAAGCTGGGACCGATTTTTCGTGTAAAGGCGATGGGGAGGAGTATGACTTATGTTACATCACCTGCTGTGCGTGATAGAGCCTTTGTTACCAGAGGTGTTTCGCTGACCTTCGCGATTGTGAGACTGTAGCTTATTGCTGCTATCTACCGCGACTCGAAGGTGCGTTCGTTCTCATTTGACCAAGTTCTAGTCATGAATGACTACCCCATAGACGTTTGAGTTTCAATCCATCCGTTCAAAAATCAGCCATGACATCTTCAGTATTCCTAAAGATGTGATTCAGTCTTCCGACGTGATCGAAAACTACTACCCAGCGCACCACCGTGTCCTCGCACCCAAGTCCATCTCCCCCATCCTCGATCGCTATGCTGCACACACCTACAGCCAGCTCTCAGCCCGAGTATCCGCTTTGGACGGCGCCTCCGCCCCGCTCAAGTCACTAGTGATCATGCCCGCATACGTCGCTGCGTCGAAAGCGTTCTTCGGGGAGAAGCTCCCCGCGGCGGGGACGTACAAGGACTTTGAGAAGTTCAACGACGCGTTCCATATCATGGCGGCGGAGTTGCCAAAGTTCGTCACATCGGGGGCGAGGAAGGCGTGGGAGGGCGTTACGAAGACGTTTGAGACGTATATCCATGACGTGAGGAAGTCGGGAGACATGTCGGAGCTCGTCGATTCGACGTTGGGTGTGGGTGATCGTGCTGGCTGGGTACGCATTATTCTGCTCGCTGGAACGTGTCGTACGGAAAGCTTACCCTGATCGGTACAGACCGACGCAGTACTTGCAAAGATGTTGGCCTCTGACATGTGGGCTCTGCAAGCCAACGCCATCTGGGCCGTCTATTGGTTCCTCATCCTTGTCTTGGAACGCCCCGACGACCTCACACGCATCACCTACGAAATCGACGCCGCGCGCGCCGCCTGGACTCAAGCCCATCCAAACACACCTTTGAACGAGACCACCTTCCCCCAATTCATCACCGAATCCGCAGAGAAGTTCCCCCTGCTCTCATCGGGGATCATGGAGACGCTCCGTCTGCGCACGTCGAGCTTCTCCATCCGCCGCGTGACAGCGCCGACCGAGTTTGCAGGGTACAGCTTCAAGACCGACGACGTGCTGATCTGCAACACGCGTGTCGTGCACATGGACGAGGAGATACACGAGAGACCGACGGAGTTCGTGTTGGATCGGTACGTCGACGCGGGGAAGAAACGCGTGAAGGATGGCGCGCCTGTGCCGAACCATTCGTTGCCGTTTGGTGGGGGCGTGTCAATGTGCGAGGGCAGGTGAGTAACGCAATCGTTCGTGTCTGAACCCGTGCTGACGACGTCTTCGTGTAGACATTTTGCGCAGGCGGAGATCAAGACCTTCCTGGTGGCACTGCTCACTTTGACGAGGCTCGAGTTCGATCCGGAGGAAGCGACTTGGCCTACACCGGCCATGGATAGGATCGGAGTGGGTATCATCGGTCCAAAGGGAGACCTCGACGTAGTTGTGCGCAGTCGATAGGTGCATATCAGGTTCAGCCGAGTCATGTGCAGCAATACATTCCTAGGGTTTTCTGTCATACTTAGTTCACATCAGCCCTCGTTATGAGGACCACATTCCTACTTCTCTCCCCTATCCTCACCGAGCCTTCGTCATGATCAACCCCGCCATCAAATCAAAACTATTCCCATCCGGCTGCAAGTCGATGTACTGCTGCCCGTCGACACCCACCCGCTCGGGCACGGTCCTGAGCAGCCCATGGTCTTCGGTGATACCGACGATGCGCACGGCGCGGTGTGGCGTCGTGCTGGTGATCGTTACGCGTTGGTCTCTGCGCGTGCAAAGGAATCAGCTTCTCAAGTTCAAGCTCGTCGGCGAGACAACAGCTACGCACGAGTGCAACCACCGTTCGAGGTAGAGGTCCATGAACGGACTGAAAGACCCCCGTTCGGCAAGGAAGGTGTTCCACATTGGCTCAAATGTAACCATGATGACCGCCGCTGTGCGTTCCATGCTCAAAGGCTGCTGCGGGGTACCGAGTTGGGAGAGCGAGGCGATGGGCGGGGCGTTCAGTACGTTGATACCGCAACCTAGTTGAGTGTTAGCTCAAATGAATCAAAACAAGATGGAGGCTGCGACGGTACCTATAACGATCGTCGTCTCCCCGCCCTGAAAACTCGTATGTACCAAAATCCCTCCCGCTTTCCTCGCCTCTCCTCCCTCTCTCTGCACCACATACAAATCATTCGGCCACTTGATCCTCACCTGCCCGCCCAACTCCGCGCCAAGGACGTCCGGGCTCCGACACGCCTCGACCACGGCGAGCGCGACGAGGTACTGCACGAATACCAGTCGCGGCGCGGGGACGTCTCGTAAAGGTGCACGCAGGAGGAGGGAGAATTGGAGGCAGCCGGAGGGGGAGACCCAGTTGTTTCCTCCGCGGCCACGACCGGCAATCTGGTGCGAGGCGAGGGAGAGGAGGGGGTGTGGGAGGGCGGAGAGGAAGCGGTGGTTCCTGCATGCGTGAGTGTAAGTACTGGTGAGCTTGAAGACACGCGAGATGGAGACGCAACTTGTCGAGCATGGTTTGCGTACTGGTGACCACTTCACCATAGAGTAATGCTTCGCCGATACCCCACGCGTCACTCTGTGACATAGGCGAACTGGTTTTGGACCGTACGGAAGCGAGGTCGGTGTAGTATTGCGAGATATTGAACAGAGGTGTGTCTTCCGGTGAAGGCAGTTGTCCGTCCGGGAACGCGATGATATGTTTCGTGTCAGTATCAACTGCACTCGGGGCAAGGCGAGCGTTCCGTAGAACTTCCTTCCCGTTGGATATGGTATGAAGAGCAAAGGTGTCGTGTTCATCCTTGATCGTACCGCCGGATTGCACGGGAGACAGTGACTCGAGGATCTGCGTGACCGCCGTCGGTATGGCTTGCGAGCAAGTAAGAAGTTGTGGGAGGAGACACATCGCCACAGATCCGTCTGTAGCAGGGAGCCTCAGAGCTAGATGGTGCAAGCTCTCTCTCAGCAGCGATCGCCTGTGTCCTTCGACTTCCGGAGGTTCGCCTTCCAGTGATGGGGACGCGATGTCCACTCCCCAAATCACAACTCGTCCTTTCCCCGTCTGGCACGCGATAGCGGCAGGTCGAGCGTCGTCATGGTGTGCGAAAGCTTGGACGTTCGTCGCGTTCGTCGGGACTGACAATTCCGAGAAAGCAGACTCAACTGGCAACAAGGCTGTGGTATCTCCCTGTGTTGACTTGATAGCCACAGTAGTCGAAGATTCACTGGCATTTCCTATAAACGTACACGATAAAATGGTCCCGGAAGCTCTGTCCTGGAATCGTAAGGAGGATTCATACACCTCCGCGGATGCGAAGCCCGATCCGATGAGCCTTGCGCTCGCACGGAGACCAAGCAAAGACCCTCCACTTTCGATGTAGTTCCTGATGGATTTGCGGACAGGAGTAGGTAGTGAGAGCTGTTCACGACATGCAGGAAAGACGAGGAGAGCGCAGGTCTCCGACCATGGGTTCGATATGAGCGATTGGAGGGTGATAGGCTGAACAGAGTAGTGAGGTACGAGAGCAGCTTTCAGCAATGATAGCGACCGAGCGAAGGAGGAGTGTAGCACTTCGGGGCCAGAGTACACGAGCACGTTCATCCTGAGTTTATCAAGAGCGGATACACTATCTAGCGAATCAGCGTTATCGTTGGATTAGCGCAAGGACCGGTCATACAGAGAACAATGGCTTCACGGTGGGATTCACACTACAAGCAACGCGATACAATGTTATATTTCACCGACGAAGAGGGGAGTGAATCCGGCGTCCGGTGTATTGTCCTGACGCGTATCGTTCTCGTGGTTAGAAAAACGTACATAGTACTAGCTAGTACTTACCTGCTACCACGTCCGAGGGCTTTCTGAGCTCTTGAAGTCGTGGACAACGTGCAAGGAGTTTAAGATCAAGTTCAACACTTCAAAAGATTATTATAAGTTGCACCTAAGCGCGCAAGTTTATAACCCGAATCTAGGGTTAGGTGTTGACGCCACAAAATAGATCACCTCAAATTCACTTATGTAGAACATTACTTACTTGTACTTCCTCTCGAAGAATTGCACATGGATATTTCACTCGTCACGGGGATCGTTTTTGAAGAAAACATGTGTAGCAATGTGCACAGACGTCTATCTCCGTAGGACAGGAGCACTCATTTACGCGGTCCCACTATGACACCATCCAGAGAGTGCCGTACAGTTCCACTGATACTCCTCCCCGGCGTCGTCGAAATGTCTTTTAACACCCCCATACAGCAACCTGATCTCCACCTACATACCCGTAAGCCACTTGAGACTCACATATTCCTCCGAGCCCATCTAATACTTGACAGAACCATGTCGCACAAATTCCCGGAGCCCTACTCGGGCAAGAACCCGGTACCCCAGATCGCGACAAAACTCACCTCTCTGCTCAACCCGGAGCGCGCGACTGAAGCCACGGCTGAGCAGCTGCAGGACCAGAGTGGTCAGAATGACCAGAAGCAGACGGAGAAGCGTGCGAGCAAGCTGGCGAAAGGCCGGGTTATGCGTGTGACGGACCCAACGACGGGAGAGGAATTGGATATCAGGAATGCGGACGATGAACCGGATACGAGGAATCAAGGGGATAATGTGTTAGATACCGATTTTCCGCCTCCAGGTGCGTGTTCAGTCCGCTATGTTTGGCTGTTTATACTGAGTCTTCCCAACAGACTGGGCGGCACATAAGAGCCATGTCATTACAGTGACATACCAAAGCATTGTGATCATCGCAACATCCTATATCACCTTCCCAATTTTGGTCCACCTATTCAGCGCGTCGTCATACGCGCTACTCCTCTCACTCATTCCACCGTCTCTTCTGACATATGTGCTCGTCTTCCGTCTGCGTAACGTCTCTCGAGGCGACTTCGAGGACCGGGTATGGCATTCAGAACGCATGCGCGGTCTCAGAGCAGGTTCCGACGTCGACGGTGACGGCAAGGTGACTGACGAAGAACGGACCAAAGAGAGCGCGGAATGGGCGAATGCGCTCTTGAGAGGTGTCTGGCCGGTCCTAAATCCCGACCTGTACGTTGTCACCCTCCGCTGTTATCTGTATTTTCTGACATCATTTGGGTAGGTTCTCGTCTGTCGTGGATATGCTGGAGGACATTATGCAATCCTCCGTCCCCCACTTCATTCATTCCGTACGCATCTCTGACCTGGGTCTCGGCCGGAACGCAGCTCGCATCACCGCGATTCGCTCGCTCCCCGACGCGGAGACACGCGCCAGTAACAAATCCAAAGCCCAGTCCGGTGAAGTCGCGTCCTTGGCTCCGGCGGGAGAACAGCAAGACAAGCAAGACGACTCCGGGTCCCCGGATCCGTTTCACGACCAGCAGGAAGAATTGGATGGGGATCATATCAACGTAGAGGTCAGCTTTGCGTACCATGGAATGCCGAGCGGGAGGTCGGCGGCCAGTAAGGCGGGGAATATCCATCTCTCGGTTGAGTTTTTCTTGGGTATTCAGGGAGTATTTGGAGTGAGAGTCCGTGAGTCTCCATATCATATTTTCGCTACAACATTGCTCTGAATTATCCGATATAGCCGTTTGGGTCGAAGTCACCGGCGCAGTAGGGACAGCTCGAGCACGTTTGCAGCTCATCTCCGATCCTCCGTTGTACGTTCTGTTCCTCTTAACAACCTTTACCTATTGACACCTCCTGATAGCGTCAAAACGACGATGGTCAGTCTCATGGGTCTACCCCGGATCACCATCTCCGTCATTCCTCTTGCCAAGCTCCTCCCAAATGTCATGGACCTCCCCTTCGTGTCTGGTTTCATATCCAGTGCGATTGACACCGCTGTCGCAGAGTATGTTGCGCCGAAGAGCTTGACGCTTGACTTGCAGCAGTTGATCAGTGGGGATGACATCAAGAAAGGTCAGCTCGTTCGTTGAAGATTTGGTCGCGTGTCTCCTGTTCTAACCGATTTGTTTGCTTAGACACGGAGGCACTCGGCGTGCTCGTGGTTCATATTCACCGTGCGACCGACGTGAAGGGCATGGACGCCAACGGTAGTTCCGGTGAGCCCTCTTTCACGACTTCTTGCCTCATACAACCTACTCACGGTAGCATCCTTTCCTCTCTTTCGTGCAGCAGACCCGTACGTGACATTGACATACTCACGCCTTGAGAAACCGCTCTACTCTACGCGTATCATCAAGGAAGACAGGAATCCCGTCTTCGAGGAAACCGCCGTGGTCATGATCGACATCAACACCATTCGGCTGCGCGAAAGCTTGAGTCTGCAGTTGTGGGATTCCGACAGGATGAGCGTCGTACGTCACATCCACATTCCATCCTCGCCACATAATGACCATGTTCTTATCGTCGTTTCCTTGAATGGTACAGGACGACATGCTCGGAGTCGCAGAAGTATCCATCCTCGACCTCGTCCGCCAACGCGGCAAACCCACGCGTCGCATCTCCCCTCTCACAGGCCCGAACACCCACTCCCGCCCGGGGTCCGTCGAATACACAGTCGGGTACTACGGCAAGCTCCCCCCACATACCTCCTGCCACGAAGTCCAAACCGACGGCGCAGATCCGAGCGTCCCCGCGGACCTCCGCGCCAAACCCGAGTTCAAGGAGAAGAGAGCCGTCGCGCTGAACGACTTGGAGGCGGCGGTGCTGATGACGCCCCCCGACCCGCAATGGCCGTCTGGCATCTTGAGCATGCAGGTGCATCAGATTAGGGATCTGGAGGTGCGGAAGGAGGGGAGGGATATCAAGAGTATTGCGTTGAAGGGAGCGGGGAAGAAGGGTGTGAGTGTTGGGCGGGAGGGGGAGAAGGGGCAGGATGATGTGTTGAAGGCGGAGGAGGAGGCGGAGGGGTTGCCCAGTTCGTATTGTGAGATGTTCGTGTATCACTCTTCATGTCTTCGTGTCTCCCTTCTGACGGTTGGCTGTTCCAGATCCTTGAACGATGAGCTCGTATACAAGACGCGCGTGAAGCCTATCACCAGCTCACCTATGTTCAACGCGGGCACTGAACGCTTTGTTCGGGACTGGAGGTCGTCACATGTCACAGTTGCAGTCAAAGACTCCCGGATGAGGGAAAACGACGCGATATTGGGTGTCGTCATGCTCAAGGTGAGTTCACTTGCATACCTATCTCTTCTGTCGTTTCTGATATATAATCATTTGGCTTGAAATAGCTGTCTGAACTGTTCATCAACGCGTCCCAAATCACGCGATTCTACTCTATCGAGGAGGGACTCGGATACGGCCGCATCCGCATCTCCCTCCTCTTCCGCCCGGTCGAAGCCAAGCTGCCTCCCAACCTCCTCGGCTTCGACACAGGCACGCTCGAGATCAGAGATGTATCTATTAAGGCAACCCAACGACAAGAGGGTACGGACGCCGAACCAGCCCTGGATCTAGACTTGGCGAAGTGTGAGCTGAGGATGCGGACGAGCAAGTCGGAGGGATCTGAGAAGTTCTCGCGCCAGGATGCGAAGAGACGCGATGACGGATCTGTCGCGTGGGCCCACCGTACTTCGACAACAACATCCGAAAACGACGATGACGACGCGTCGTGTACGATGTTACCCGTCCGCCAGCGATACGGCTCGGCGCTCTTACTCTCGTTCAAAGATAAACGAACCTCCTCCGGGCTTAAACACTCCTCCGTCCGGCACGCACTCGCCGTCCTCTGGCTACGCGACATCGCCGACAACGTACGCGGGCCCGTGCACATCGCGCTCTGGAAAGCCAAAGACGGCGACTTCTCGCGCCTCAAACTGAACTACGTCCCGCCGGACGGGAACCTCGACGGCTGGGACTCGGACCAGGAGAATGTGACGCGTGTGGGGACGGTCGAGATGGACTTGAAATTCAAACCGGGGATTTCGGAGAAGCATAGGGCGTTGTTGGGCGGGGGAGGGTCGGCGCAGAAGGAGGCGTGGGATGCGTTCACGCGGGAGAAGGTGGGTGGGTTGAGGGACGCGGTGGGGGATGTGGAGGTTAGGGAGGACGACGCGCAGTCTAATGGGGGTAGGAGGCAGTCTGTGGCGTCTGGTGGGAAGACGGGCGAGATGAAGAAGCAGGAAGATGGTGATGGCGAGACGACAGTCGTGGAGCGCAATCTGAGCGAGATTCGGACGGGGACCGATGGGCCTGTGAACTCTGCTGCTGGAGATGAGCGTGCGGGTAGTGGTCCTGCCCAAGAAGGCACCAACACAGTTGTTTCCACCGACGCTGTGGAGGATCTCTCCCAGGATACCAGCGACCGTGAGTCTGCGGAGTCATCGTCTAACGAAGGTCCGTCGGAGAAAAAAGGTCTGAAGCAGCGGTTCAAGGATTGGAAGGCGAACGAGAACGAGCTGCACCGCGATCACCGCGGGGTGATGCAGATGAAGCCGGCCAGGACAGCGACATGGCTCAAGGACAATGTGGAGGATGGGGCGCATGCCATCAAGGAGCGATTCTCTCTGAGATCGAGGAAGCCAGAGTTGGAGACAGAGGTGTGAGTATTCGTTGTTCATCGTTGTACATGTACGGACTTGGAAACATTACGGACAATCTTAGCATATGCAATCTTTTGTACATTAGACACTGAATCCATTGTAATTTTATCGATCTACCGAATGCGCCGCCATAGTCTTACAGGACATCGTCCAGAGCAAGTAACATGGAACACTCGGAATCACACCGATGTCTGGGTTTTGGTGTATCTGAGAGTGTACATATTTGTTTTCCTTCCAGGCTGTGAGGACATATCACTTCTTGAACAACATTGACAGACTGATCAGTCCTGTGACCAGCCTAACCTCGGAGTTAAGATCACTGGCAGCCACGACTCCTAGGACCACATCCTGCCTTCAGGAACTACTCGCCCCATCTGGCAGCTGAGTAGTGTTTTGTGAAGCCAGCTCCCAAGGCTTCTTCCGAGCAGGAGCACTAGACGTACTCGGTGCTGCAGGCTATAGCAGCAGTCCCGTCAGAATGGGTCAGACACGCATTGCTCGACCGACGCACATGAAGATCGTTGGGAATATGTCGGTTATTCGGTATTTGGTCTGTCCTTCCTGATTCGATGAGCTCCTTCAGCTCGGCGAACGTTAGCGTGCGCGGTTCCTCAGGAGCCTGCGTCGTGGAGGGCTCTTCTGCTTGAGGGGCGAGGGCTGCGTTGCCTGAGGTAGTCTGATACAATTTGACATCTTCAGGTGTTAGCGTGCTTCCCTTCAGCCTACACGACCAGTTGTGAACAATCGTTGACACGCGTCGTGAAGAGTGGAACGGGTGCGTACCGGTTGTAGTAGAACAAACGAGAACGTTGTAAGACATCACTGCGTTCCACGTCTGTTTTGCCTTCTAGAGCTCCGCCTGCTATTATGCCTGCAAGACCTTGCTTGTGACCAGCCACCGTCAGGGTAAAGCGGTAGGACCATCGTAGTAGAACCTTACCTGGTACGTTTCGTCTGAATCGAATGGATAGTTCAGGAATTCCGCAATTGCCAGTGATTCTGTTGCCATAGAGTAGTGCAATATATTAATGCTGTTTCTCTGGATGCTTGGTGTGTATACAAACAGTACTAGTGAACAGTAGTGAGATCGTGCGACGTGGTTATGGTACAAGTCGGTGGCGGCTCACAATTGCAAGCACGCGATCGTAATCGGGCTCAGAATCCATAAGGTCGGAACCGGGTTCCAACTTCCAGCAAGGCCAAATATCTGATGAAGAAAATTGACATGTATACATTCCTGAGTACATACATAAATCCAAATCCATACTGTACATCCTAGTAACTTATCCATACATCGATAAAAAAATCCAGTATAACTATCTCCGACGTCCTCTCCTGTGCGCAAGCGGCCAATCTTACAAGTAATACATAGACTCCTTCATCAACCTCCCAGAGACACCGTTCCTCCACATCTTCTTCGCCTCCTCGAAGATCGCCTCGTCCCCGGCGCCGCTGGTTGCAGTCGTGCCTGAATCTGAAATCCCCGAGAGCAGAGCGTGCAGGTAGCAGCGACCGCGCTCGCACGCAAGATCAGCGTAGTACGCGGGGGACGCGAGGCTGACGGCTTTGGTGGCCCGAGCGAACATGTAGCTGACGTCGTTCGTGAGGCCTTGCAGTTGGTTCGCGTTGAATCCGATCTCGTCATGCACGACGTAGTAGTGCGTCGGGCGAGTCTGCCTTGCAGACCTCCATGCGCTGGACATAATAAGATCAGTAATTGTACGACTGTGTTGGAAGTTGATAACAAACCTTGCAGGAAGAAGTCGAATTCGTATACAGCGGTCACACCACGGTCAACGACAGTCCCAGGACGAGGATTGCCATTGCGGTCAGCATTCTCAGCTTCCGTGGGGTAGAACCGGGTGTGATGCCGCTTCCCGCAGATGACAATCGTGAGCTTAGGCGAATAGGCCTTCTGAGGAGTGCTGAACTTCCGGAAGGCCAACTTGATTTCCAGCATCTCTTCCATAACCACAATGTGGAATTGACCCTGACATGACAGTGTCAGTCGAACGAAAAAGTATGTGCAGGACTGTAAGTGCATACCTCGGAAACACCGTCGCGGTATACTATGATCCGTGCTGGGAGAACATTGTTCTTGGCTTTGAAGGCCTCGATCCGTTCAACCATCATGTCCTTCAGGTCTGTGATCATCTACGCCAACAGTTAGATCAATACATAAATAACAACGGGGTGCGCCACGACGACTAACCTCCTTCTTTGATTCTTGTATCCTCATACTCGAAGGGAATTGTCCATAGTTGCTGTCATTGCTTGCCACGATTGCAGCAATAGACGGCGTGCCCTTCACGGTCCCGAACCCAGGATGGGTAACCTGGTTGGGAGTTTAGACCGATATGATAAAAAAAATAGCAGCAAGTACGCACATCCATACCGACCAACATCGTGGGTTGCTGCTTGAGGAAAGCGAGGTTCCTCTGGTCCAACGTATGATTGACCCCGCCCATCTTCATGTTCACCTTCAAAGCGACATTGGCAAAGTACTGAACTTGCCCCGCCTCCTTCCTGATCTTGTCGACCTGCACACAGACGGTGGGAAGATCGAGATAGACATCACAGAGGTGCTTGAGACCAGAATACACATGTTTGTCGCCATCGGCCAGTATAACGAGAACGAGAGTGGGTTTGGGCTTCATAGTCATGAGCGTGGTCCGTATAGTGGCAATGGCTTTCTTGCGGATTGGGTCTTCCCGATCCTTCCTGGGGAGCGACGCAACGGCGAGCTGGGGAGGCGTAGTCGGCACCTGCATCCCACTGGTCCTGCACATATTCATGAACCCAGTTATGACCTGCCTCAAGCTGGGATCCTGCACGCCCTGGAACTGCCCACGCGAGCCGTCGTCAATGAGCAGGACACCCCAATTGCTCAACGTCGCGCCCACAGCGAACCTGACGTCGCGCAAGTTCCAACTGGCGCGCTCGTCGACACGAGGAGCACCTGATGCGTAGCGGATGTTCGGAGAAGGGAGGATGCGACCTGGCACGACGGCCATTTCTGAGCCGATGCTGACACCGAATGTACCGAGGGGCTCCGCGTTCTGTCGGAAGCCTAGTTCCTGGAGGCCGCGCCCTACGATGGCCTCTGCGTTGACGTTTGGGGGTTGGCAGGCGACTCTAATCATTTCTGCGGTGTGCGTGTCCAACAGCCTCCCCTTGAAAGGCTGCTTTTCTAATATCTCGCATAGTTCGGCCGGAATAAGATTCGCCTTTTGTCCTCCAACATTGATAAGAGGCATATCAGGGTAACGGAGCGTGATGTCGTACTCTGTATAGCATGTAAGATCACTTTCACGAATACAATTGCGTCAAACTTACTTCTCTTGAAGTACTGCTCGACCGTGACCTTGCCCATCCCCTCCGCGTCGAAAGAGTGCTGCTTGGCGTTGACCTTCGCGACATCCTTGACAGTCTTCCTATACCCAAGGTGCGTCGTCCTGATCCGAACGCCGCGCACGAAAGCACTGGCACGTGCTCCAAAACTCGAGTTCATGAACTCCTGCAGGCGCTCTGCCAAGTTTCCCGGGACATAGAAGGCCGTAGTGCACACGTTGACATTGACCATCAATTGCTTGTGTGCAGGTCTGACAGAGGAATAGAATCCTCGCCATGCCTCAAGACCGCCGCCGAGCCGGAACGGTGGCTCGTTAGGAGCGGGATGGAAGAATTTGTTTCGTCCAACCATCACACCTGCTCCGGTAGAACGGTTAGGGTGCGCTTGCAGGATGAGGTTCAACGCAGACACGATAGGCATAATGTCATAGCCACGATATTGCGGATGTCCACTCAGATAGCTTTGGGAAAGAACAATGTGAGTATAGAAGAACCATTGTAAGGGCACAGAAGAGCCAAAACGAAGACAATGTGCGCAGCGAGAGAAGACGAAAGCAACTGGTCACGAGAAGATACCTGTGTCTGAGGGCTGAAGACACTCGGGCCGTTATGCGAATCGCGTGTATCGATCCCTCAGACGCTTTGTATCTTCTCATGCTATCGCACTTATAAGCTGGACTGTGGACGTACTTGAGCAGACTTTCTGTCTCCAGCTCCTGCACAAAGTTGATTGTGAGGACATATTCCTGAGGCTTCTTCGGGCCACCACCTTTCTTTCCGGGCTTGCCGCCTTTTGCTGGCTGCGGAGGAGCTATGATCTCTCCTTCGTCCTCCTCGGTGAAGGGCACTTTGATTTCCAGTGGCTGCGGCAGCGATCGAGCAGCGATGAGCTTGCTGGCGTGATCGTGAGCGACGGTCCTGGTCATTCCGGCATTTGCCCAATCGGTCGTGTTCTCCGCCAGCTGGAAGATACGCCGTCTGAGTCGCTTAACGGTTGCTACGGAAAAACGATTCAATTACTGTCCTTGGACCGAACATCAAGCATGGTCTTACTGGCAGGCGTTATGGTCACCTCATACTCGTAAAGGGGACCCTTCGGGACTTTCACAGGGAAGAAGTTCGTCCTCAGCTTGATGGCCTTGCCGACAGTCCCGAAGTCAGGTCGGATTGGCAGATCCGTATCTTGCAACTTCAAACTACGCAGAGAAGCAACGATTTGGTCTTGCGAAGTATCCGTCAGACGCGCGTCGATGGTTGCGGGAACGCCGGCCGCAAAGACCCTGTGGACAATGTTCGTCAGCCTCTCAACATTGTCTCGATCAACGAGGAGAGCATACCCGCCCTGTGCCCTTGGCGGACCTCCTCCTCTGCCCCTTCCGCCTCCTCTATCTCCACCACGGAAACCTCCTCTAGCACCCCCGCGGTCGAAACCTCCTCTGGGTGGGCCCCCACGGCCGCGAAAGCTGCCATCACTACCTGGACTTGGGCTGCCGCGGCCGCCTCCACGTCCACCACGTCCACGTCCTCGATCCATGTTGCAATAGGCTGTGAATAGTACGCTGTTGTGACGAGATTGTCAGAGAGGGATTTGGTGTACACCAGTGTGATTCCCAAGGGAGTGTTGTTGGGGTTACGAAATGAGTCCGAGGGGTGGGCTATATACGCGCCGCCTCGAGGTCCCAGGCCTGTGAGTCATGTCATTGTGATCATCACCGTGATGTCCTCTCGGTCCCTCAGGGTTTCCAAGGCCTTCTGACTCCCAAATGACAGGCGCAAGTATGGTATTGCCTTGTCCATGCATGTTCGCTGTTTTTGTCGATACTCAGTGAGGAAGAGGAAACGATATGAAAGAGAAAAGCCGACAAGCGCGAAGCGCGCCTATTTTATCTAGCACCTACTAAGATAAATTTCAAGAGCCAATTTTTTCATTCCAAGCTGCGCAATGGCTTACGACAAGTCTGCCATGTCGGCCAATGCATAGCCTTGCATGGCACATGGAATGCATCTCTCGAGCGCTGTTGAATGAGTTGGAATCACGGCGAACTTCCAAACTTCCACTGCGCCCGCCCGGTCGGTGGCAATAGAACGGCGCTGGCACTGGTGGCCTCCAGACTTCAATTGCAGAGTATTCCAGACCCTATACAAAAACCTACACTACAAGACTAGTAAGTACATAACCTATGAGAACAGAATAACACGAGAGCTAAGTAGCAGAAGACGACAGAAAGAAACCGACATGCCTAATACTCCTCTGGACCGGACAGTGAAGCGTATTCCGAGACAGTCCTATCGTCCTCGTCGTCATAATACTCCTGCACGACCTCCCGCATCGCGAACCTCATAATCGGGGTCGTCGGCACCAGTTTCGGACCTACAATGTCCTCCTCTTCCTCTGCGCCCTGCCGCTCCCAATGTCTCTGCGTCTCTCTGACGATCTCCGCATCCGACAGAGGGATCATGTTATCTTCGTATACTGACTCCGTCAGATCCAATTGTCCGGTCGCGCGCTGAGGAGTCTGGAGGTGATGCACGTCGTGTATTGGGACTTCCTCGTTCACCATCGTCCCGCTGCTCCCCGCACCCCTTTCCGCAGGGGCATGGCTCTCCCGGAACCGCATGCTCGCAATCCGAGGGTCCCAACCCTCCTTCGAGATCGGATCCGTCCACCTCAGGTCCAGTATCCGTCCGCGCACCATTCCATCAACGGCCTGCACGCCCATCTCGCGGCACAACATGAAGTACGACAGCGCACGGGTCCCCGGCTGCGCGAACCGGTTCATCACTTTCAGTACCTGCATAGCCGTGAACTCTGCGGTCGCAGACGGCTCTGGCGTGGAAGAAGATGAGGATTGCTGGAATGTGGCAGGTGCGGCATGTGGGTCTGCGGTCACCTGAAGCGGGGAATAGATGCGGAATCCAGTCCCGGAGGTTGGAATACCAGACATGCTCGGTTGGTGAAGGGCCTGCGTGGAAGCATTGTTATTATGTCCATCGTTTCGGGCTGCCTCGGATCGCTCCGCGTCAGGCGGAGGTGACTGCGACGAGTGAATGACGTGCAGGTTGAGGAGGGCATGTGCTTGGAGGAAATGTGAACACTTTTTGACTAAGGTGACGTTTTTATAAGTATGGATTCGGTCACAAATATAGACAGCAATACACACCTTCCAATTTGCCACCGGAATTCACTGTAGCGAAATTCGAATGAGACGACCACAACCACCATATGTGTAATATCACGCACCGAAGTCCTGGATATAATCTTGCCAATGTGCGAGCTTGCCGCCAAACGCTTCATAAAGTGCTTCAAAGTCCAACCTAGGTCTCAGATGTGGAGGGACGCTTGGAAGAAGGTGATCTCGATAATATTTGCGAGTTTCCAGCTTCGGGTAATCCCCGATAGTCAAGATCTGAGCAAGCAGGTCAGGCGCTATGCTATATGTACGAATACTACGAAAGAGACACAGACCTTGCAATGCTGCATGACATTGAGCTGTCTTAGCCACGTCTGGTAGAACGGATCACTCGTGGCATGTATAACATGGCACAGACGGTCCTGCTTCGTCAAGACGAGCATGGCATCCAACAGACACTTCATCGCATCCGTAGAGCGTATCAAGGCTGGAAGCTTGTGTGCCTCGTCGATAAAGAACACAGGCATCTTCTTCACTGGAGGAGCTTTCTCCTTTTCTCCTGTCTCGGCCTCTTCGTTCCCTTCGGTGCGATCGGTCTTTGCCTTGTCCTTCTCGGCTTTCTTGCGACGCCCCCAGAACAACTTCATACGGGAAGGTTGACGAGTTTTGGACTGTGTAGAGGAGGCATCGCCCCCTTTTGAAGGTGACTTGGTCGTGGATGAGAGCGCGGGCTGGAAATTCCAATAGTAGAGGAGTGAACTCTGGAAGAGCTCCAATAGCCGTGCGACGTCACTAGTCTTAATATCCCCCAGTGAGTTGTTGCCTGTATTTTCCTGTGAGGAGAGCCGGCGCTCGACGCTCAGACGATCGTGCTACAAAGCGTGTTAGTATCTGCACAAATAGGCAGTGAGATGCAAGAGTCACCTTGAAGCCCCATGCTTGCTTTTCGAAATCTTCATACCCCGGCATATCGGAGTCCTGAGCTATGCTCATAAAGAAGGCCTCCATCTGCTGACTGAGACTCATATACAGACTTGCCAAATCAGCGAATCCTGCAATCCGAAGATCGAAATGCAGGACGTGATATTTGCTTCGCGTGAGTACCTGCCTCAGAAGAGCCGTCTGGCGTATACTTGTGAACACTGATGATTGTATGGGACTGGAGGATTGCTCACCTTTCCGACACTGCTAGCCCCGAATAGGACCGTGAAGGTCGGTTCGCCTGCCAGTACGCACTCGATGGCTTTGAGTTCCGCGGGTCTGTCATAGAACCCTGGAAGGGCCGAGAATGTGTGCGTGGGGCTCAATTGGGATCGTTCCCGCGCCTCTGCCAGCTCCCTCCTAGTCTCCTCTAGCATCCTTTTCGACTCTGTGAGAGATCGTAGCGTCTCCGACGGCTAACACGAGTTGTGGGCCATTGGTCAGACGTCGGCATGCAATGTCGCGTGCGCACTCACATTCGCCAGCACTCCAATAACCTCGCCCATTCCAAAAAAGCTCCGTCTCTGATTTGTCTGTGTATGCGATATAGCACCTCTCTTGCGAGGGATGTTCGCCTTGTACAACCAAGATACTTGGAGAGCCGTCGCTGTAGCACCGTGCAGGCTGGACCTGCGTGACTGAGAGAGGGAGTAAGTGCTCGTAGGGCGTGCGATGCTTCGATTGGCAGGCCTGGCAAGCCGTGCAGTATGGAGCGTAGTGTCGTCAGGGCGTGTCATATTATCAGGAGACGTTGTCAGGAGATAGGACGGAGAAGGCGGCGGTATAAGATTAGAGTCGAAACGGACAGAGGGCTGCTCGAGAGCTGCTGGGAGAGAGATGGAAGATAGAGGACGAGCTATCCTGAGTGCGCCATGAATATTATCTGGCAAGACACCGCCTCCTCCCGTGAGTCGTAAACAGAAACTGAGAACACATGGTACACGTTGTATGCGCACCGACATGAGGCGTGCTGGACGTGCGTGGCGAGATGTTATTGTGCGGTGGCAAGGCGTGTCTCGGGCCCACACTGTGACTACGCAGCGTCCTCCTTTAGCGAAGCCTAGTGCGACGTCATTCGGAGCGGTAGTCTGGATGAACTTTCAATGAGCAGAGTGTATCTTCATGAACAAAATGATTCGTTTGCCCAATGATGCTGGGTATTTGGCGGGTCTGTGATAATGAAGAGATTCGAAGCAAGCGTTATAAGGTCGTGGTCGACTGCAGGCCGGTCTTCGATAAACTTTCAGTCCTATTTATATGGGCGCCAAAATATACATGGATCACACGTGGTAAAGATTTGAAAAAATATGATCCTCCTCCTCCTCTACCTGCCACTTGTGGTATCGCCTTCATTATCTTTCATTATATCCCCAAGCATGCAGGAATACAGCGTCAGGAGGCGGTACTCGAATTCATCTGACGTTGATATTGATGCACAAGATGAGCTTGCACGATGCACATCATCGCGTACATGGACTCCATCCTCTGAATAGCCTTCAGCGAAGCGTGTAAACAGCGATAGTTCGACTCACAGGCATCGGAACACCCATCCTCCTACCCATCCTGACCATCTCTCCGACGATCACCTCCACTTCCATGGGTCTACCCATTTCCGCGTCGACCAGGATGCTCAGCTTCTCATCCTTGTCCGACTTCACCGCCAGGGCAGCGACTTTGCGCATCACGGTTTCTGCGATATATGGAGTGATGCCATCCACGCCGTCGTCTGGCGCAGCAGGGAAGGCCTTGCATCCGACTGCGGCGACCTCTTGGAAGGCCTCGTATATGAGCGGAAGGGTGTACTCCTTGATCGTCGGAAATGCAGCTGGCATATCGGAGGTCACGGTCTGGCTTGCAGACGGTGTGGTGTCTGCTGGGATATGGGCGGCCTGATACTTATCTGCGTCTTCTGGTGCTACGAATACATCTCTTGCACCACGTCCCACAAGGACAAGGATGGGTCCCATCACTGAGTTCCAGACGTTCTTTGTGAACTTGATTCTCTGGATCTCGGGGACGATAACAACTTCCGTTCCTCCGGGGCTAAGGATGGCTGAGAACCTCTCAAGGATATTTTGTTCCCTCGGTGTGTTGACCGTCACGTTTGGTTGAGGACGGTACATCCCAATAGAAAGTGTATCCTGTATACAGGACGTGAGCTCTTCCAGCGCCACGCGTCACGGACGAACCTCAAGAAACTCACGAGACCACTGTGCTTCACGAAATTCAGCGACACCTGTCGCATCATGAGATACAGTGAGCAGGTTATAAGTCTGGGTTCTTCATCGGTGCTGATGGCTTTCAACGCGCCGTATAGATCGCTTTCAACCCCAAGACCATTCTGCACCAGAACATATGTTGGCTGGGGGAACTTTGTCGAGTATGGAGCGGAAAGCAGAGGGCCAACCAACTTGGAGGTTGGGTTGACTTCGGGAAGGGACTTGGTAGTGACGATTACGTGCGTGTATGGCGTTTCGGTGTCTGCTGCCTCTGAGACAGAGGCGCATACTGCAATGTGTGTTTCGTAAGATGTGTAATACATATGGACTGTTCTTGAAAAATACACGTACCTCTATATGGTTTGAACGCTTTGACGGCGCCATATTTCGGACTTTGTATGTCCACACCATGCTCTGAAGTGTATATCTACAGTGAGTCTTCAAGTCGAGATACTCTAACAAGTTCCCTCGAACGCACCTAGGACAGTAGCATAATTAGATCGGGCAACAGCTGTAACGCGAGCTCGCCCTCCTTTGGTCAGGATGTAGGAATCTAAATGGATCCGCGAAGCACGATGTGATCATGGATATCGATCGCGACGCGGCGAGAGGGGGAACATACACATGGCGCCGACCCCTCCATACCCAATGAGGAGGATTTCTTCAGACATCGTAGCTGCTGTGGCTGAAACCTTGAATGAAAGCGGCAAGTTAAGATGTCATCCTCTAGAATGAGCTTCGTGGAGGTCTCGACGGAGTCTCGAAAGCCGAATGGATCATGTGGTCCATTCAAGTTCAAGTTATAGCACGAGTGCTTATTTAACGCCGATCGCAATGTACATATATTGGACATAGAACGACGACATTCCAAGACAGTCCCGATAGTTAGAACCTTGAGATAGTTTTTGTCGAGATTTACCTTCACGACATATAGTAGCCCAATAAGTCAAATGGGTACATGTTTCTGCAGAAATTTCTTGGTCGCGCTCAAACCAGCGTCATAGAAGCGACCCCCGGGATACAAATCAAAATGTCCTAGTCAAACTCTTCAGCAGAACAATACTCATACATCTCGTCTGACTTACCTCCATCCAACTTCACGTTCGTGAGGTAACATGGCGAGATGCGGGCCTCGCAGTCCTCGGCGGCATCCATCGTGACTAAAGCATCTTGAATCATATTGATGAAGAGGATGGGACATGCGATGTCTTCAGCTGTGTCGCGAGGCTGATATTTTCCGAGTGTGAAGATGGTAAAAGCGTTTATCTGTATGGTGCGGCCGTGAGCACATCCATTCCGCTGGAATATGAATGCGACGACGAACCTCGTTAGGTGTATTCGCCCCAGGTAATCCCCAAGCAATATTCTTGAAACCTTCCCAGCTATCACCTTTGTTCATAACACCAACTTCGTCTGAAGGCGCACTAAGTCTGATATAATGCGGACTGTATCCCAAGACCAATTGTAGGAGCGCGTCCATCAGACCGTGGACAAACGTCTTGATGAACGTCCATCCGAAGGGCCATGGTGTAACCGTGCCAAGATACGGACACTGTGCGATCGCAGCACATACATTGAGATTTCGCTGCGACGGGTACTGTCAACAGGGTATGTCGGATCGAGACAGGAGCTGCAACTCACTTCTGCTGCAAGAGTTGTAACGTGTCCACCTGCGACGAGAAAACCTTCAGATTCGATTTGATATATCTGGTGGAGTCTGAACTTGCCAGAGAAACATGTTCCCCATAGAATTATCTTGTCCGGGTCATATTCGGGCTGGTGCCTACAGAATTTTACGACTGTCCCGTAGTCCTCGAGTTGCTCGTCAACTGACAGGATACTTCGTGGAGTCCCGTCTGTGTATGTAGATGAGGATTGGAATGTCGCAAGATTGATCGTACCCACCAGAGGCACCCCAATGACGATAATCAAATGCCACGACAGCATAACCTAATCCCGCGTAGAACTCAGCGAATTCTCGCAGTCCCATCGTTTTATTACAACCCAGACCATGTGCCCTAAATTGATTTAGTCACGACATTGTCCTTAAAATGGTGATGGCGCTCACATCACGACAACAGGCACCCTCGGCGGTCCTCTCGTAGGTATGAACCGCCATGCATCCAGATCCCAGCCCGTGGTACTCGAGGGGATACGTATGTCGGATTGCTTGAAGTCACGACCCGGATATCCAGGTTTTGGTTTCTCGTCGATGTAAGACATGTTTAAGAAGAAGGAGACGTGCGAGCGACGGCATGTTCTGTAGTCGAATGTTCCTCCTATGAGTAGCCACTAGTGGTGACGGCGGGGCAACTTGGGGACTCGTCTCGATCATGGACGCTCCGAAACAAGAAACTCAGTTGCCGAATGGGGACAGTATCTTCTTAAAAGGTAGTACGTAGTGAGAGTTCTTTGCGAAGCTGGATAAGGTGGCGGCCTTTAATGTGGAGAGGGAGAAATATGTGGTGATGAGGTGTGTATCCTCAGTAATACGTCGAATCTTAAGTTGACGGCTGTACTTACAGGCTGCTCACCAAGCCTACCCTTGGACTCACTTCATCATCCGTCCGAAAGGGACCACCGAAGTCACTGACATGTACTACAACACGTTGTCCCTGTCGCACTCTCGCATTCGCCATGGGTCACACGCACACATCGTGTCCTCACTTCGTATCGACGTGTGTACCCCCACCCACCCAGGATGCAAGTGGACCGATTCATGCCACACTGATCGAGTCTAGACGTCAGCCTCGTCAACACCTAGTCAGCCCGCTCAACATACATTCATACATCTTGCCACCTTGTCTGCGTCCCCTCTTCGAATATCTTCTACACACCGCCACCACATCATGATTCATCTGTAATATACAATCTACATGTGTATCTCTATCATAGCAACAGGCAGCAGCCAAATATACATTTTTTGAATCTACTTTTGCCCTTTTGAAATGCTAGCTTGAGATACTTAGTCTAGCTTGTACGCACTTGAGTGTACTTTTCCTGACTTAAGATTATTTTAGCGCCCTTATTTACTTTTCCAGCTTGAGACGTGTTTGCACTCTCCAAGTAGGCTCAAGCTCAAGCTCGCGAAAGTGGGTAAAAGCTGGCTCAAGTAACTCGTCGTTTTACTGATGACTTCCTCGTATGCCAGTGCACATCGTCATGGCAAAGAAGAAGAATATGTGGTATAGTAGTTCACTGGCATCACGAGTCAATCAGACCGAACTGTTGGAGCAATATATGCCACAGTTAGCTTCGTTCAGAGTGATTCAACAAGCAGGACATTGTGTGAGTGACATACCAGAATATTCCGCTTATCTTCTTTCACACTGTTATGACAGGCACCTCAGGATAATCCCATCGGGGCTGCGACAGCTCTATTTGAGATTTTGCTCCAAGAGCGCACTCGTTGCCTTGCCATCCAGACCGAGTCCATTCGACCCGCTAGACTCTAAAATACCAGAAGACATGCACATGAGTCCGTTTTCTCGCACACAAGCTTGGACAATATAGGTATAGACGAGAAACGTTCGTTCTGGATACATGTACATTTCGACGGAGAGCGCCTTGCATTCACTCTAATCCTGCATACCTTACGTCCGCGTTGTTCTCCAACCAGGTCATCCATGATTTGAGGTATCCACTTCCATGCTGCACCGTAGACGAATCGCCGACCACACACTGTGGACAGGTCAGGCGAGTCATATATTCGGTATGAATAATTTTACTCACCAGGTGTCTCTTGGCACGCGTCATCGCAACTACAAGCCAGCTCAGCACGTAAATCAACTGTTAGGAACCAAAAGAACGAACCATTCAGTCGTCGTTTGTCTTTCAAAAACCCTACACTCCTCTTCATTGGCTGAATGAGTTGTAATCCTAGTGAAGTCACCTGGGACACAACACACCTTGTCGTTGCTCCTAACAAGACTGATGATCACCGCGTCTTTCTCTCTGCCCTGCATGGAGTCTACTGTCCCGATCTCAATCTCTAAACCGTGAATCGGACGCAACAGGGAAGTCAACAAAGTGACCTGTGCTTGATATCTGTATGCATTGTCGGTAAAAAGCTTTAAGCGATGTTACGGATCGGCTCACGGTGTGATGATAGCAATTTGAGAAGGGAGCACGCCTGCAGCGATCTAGAGCATGTATTAAATAAACTCTGAGAGAGAGAGAGAGGCAGACAGCGATCATACCAAATCATCGACCCAGTTCTTGACCACAGTGACCTCATTCTCATTGCATTTGCTACCTTCATCAGTATCTCCCTCTGTCCGCTCGAAATATTCACATCCTGCGGTGTCAAAGAATACCACAGGCGTTGACAAGATCTCATCGTCATCGTCAGCCGTGGCTGTGATGTTTGAGAGATCTCGCAGCAAGCGATTGGACACAGATGGGTGTGATTGCAGCTTGGAATCGTACATCTTCCTTGAGGGAAAGGTTACAATTCGCTTGTGCATTCTGCAAAAGCTCATCAATATTTATGAGGAGAGGGGGTACGAAGATCGTACCGATATTGTACGTTGAGCATTCGCTTCACACGCGGGCCATGCATTGCTAGCAACCGGTCAAACAGCGTGGTCTCCAGAGACCGCGGTGGTTTGATAAGAACGAGCTTGTTCGACACGCCTTTCTTTGCAGGAATTTCCTTTGCCTCTTCTTCAATCAGCGGTCTCTCATCGTCTACGTCAGCAGTCTCTGCGAAAATTGGGTCCTCCTTTGCCTCTAGCTCCTCTTCATCATCGGACTCGGACTCGTCGATGTCTAGATTTCTCAACACGTCGACAACGGACGTTTCGGGAGCTTTGGGAGCTTGGACAACTTTTGGAACGACTTTGCTGTCCTTCTTTTTGCGTTTTGAGACAGCAAGAACTGTCGGTGGTAATTGCTTCGGATCGCCTGCCAAGATCAACTTTTTTGCTTTGAGGATTGGGATCCAGCATACCTGGAGTAACTGAGTGAGTATGGTGGGAAAAGGCGCACACAATCCATACTCACAGCTTCAAAGGCTTGAGTCGCTTCATCGATGATGACGACGTCAAAGTTCTCGTAGCGTAATTGACGGCCACCGGCAGAGTGGCACGTAGCTAATACAATCTACGTGTAGGTCAGATATATGCTTGATGGCTAACTTCGTCATCACATTACCTGAGATTCTTTGAGCACAGCCTGTACGACCTGTCCCTCGCGCTGACGGTATCTACATGGATCTGTTGTTAGCAATCCATTCGGTACATGCTTCAGAAAATTCGCTGACTCTTTGCGCAAAGAGCGTACTTCTTCCCACATCTTCTTTCTTTCTGCACCTTTGGGCCGCTTTCCTTTAGAGCCTTTCCCTTTCCCGGAAAGAGTATTGAGCATAATATCAAGTTCGTTCTTGACATCTCGCGCCAAGGCAGCCTAGATGTCCGCTGTTAGAGCCTACTCTTCCCAACTATGGTCAAAGCACTAACCTGATCACTCCGATACGACTTGGCTTCCAGTGTCGCGTCGAGAACACCCTCATGCGCCATGACACGAGCCGGATGCCCGATTCGCGTGAACTTCACTCGATCTCCTTTGCTTGGAGCGGGAAGCGTCAGCAATCGTTCCATTATATTGTCTACCGACAAGTTAGAAGCACCGCATATCAACAAACGCAGGGGCTTGGGGTTGACCGAGGTGACAGTTGTAAGCTGGCGAATGATTTCAATTAGAGTATGCGTCTTTCCAGTACCTGACGTTCACCGACATCAACAAGGGTGCGTCAAGGGGAGCAAAGCGTCTAACCTGGAGGCCCATGGATACATGCCACTTCGGGTACTTCTAACGCAAAGCGGACAGCATCCTTTTGACTGGGATTGAGCGTTTTGTCGAAGAAAGTCAGGTCTTTGATAGGTGTCCTTTCTGAGATCTCTGAGAGTCCCAGCAGCGCTCTCATGAGAGGCGTTACGGGAGGCGAGAATTTCTTCTTGCTCTCCGGCTGTGAACGCGTCCTTCAGTGCTGTCTCCGGAAGAATCTTATACAATAGATCGTACGAACAGCACCATCCGCTGCAGGTAATAGCGCTCGTTCTAGTTGATCCAGTGTCTCATCCATTCTGAACAAAATGGAATTAGCACGCGACATCTGGTGCCATGGAATGATCCCGTCTTTCATACCTATCGATCGTGACGGTATTAGCCAGTCTGACGACTCTGCATCTCTCGGGAATATCTGCGTCTTCTGCGTTTGAATCAGGACTATCGAGCGCAATCACGATGCGTGTATCTGTAACCTGCAAACATATGAGAAGTGAAATGAAAGGAAATCCGCGCATAGTCGTACCTTATATACGACTCCTTCATTTTCCCGACTCTGCTTCTCCTCAGTATTTTTTGCGATCTTCTTCTTGGCCGACGTGCTAGCATTCTCCTCAATTCGTGCAATGTCTCCTGGCCTGAAGGACACTATTAACATGACGATTGGCGCGTCCAGACAATAGACGAACCTGAACTGATGTGACGGAAAGAGCGTCGAGGTGTGGTATGCAGTCGATCTCTCCAATTCCACTAGTCTGTCCTTTACGCTTTTCAGGATATGTAAAGGGATATTGAATGTTATGAACGCACGTCCTGCCACCCAATCCGACGGTGACATTAGCAACACTCAGACTACCCAACGCAAGGCCTTTCTGTTCCAGCAGTTTTTGGCTACTGCTGGACAGGATCAGGGTATAACGCTCGAGCTCTGCTTCGCGCTCCCTCTGCAAAAGTTTGTGTTGACGTTCGAAGAATATACGAAGTTGGGTTTCGGAGGACATGACACGTTCGACACAGCAGGTGAAGGTTGCGGACAGATCGTCTGTGGCTACGGCTCTCCCGAGTCATGACATCTTATCTTATCGGTACCGACACCGATCAATGATCTGTCACAGCCATCGCCGAACTTCCTGGCTGTGGACAGCAAAGCCACCGGGTCCGCTCGTATCCCGTAACGATCAGATATATGGATCCTAGTCAGCTTCACCTCCACACATGAATACCTTCATTCCCTACGGATTCACCCGTTTCTCGAATCTTGCTGCTTGAACTAGAGTCTGGAGCTCCAAAATTGATCCTGCAAGTGTCATACTGTGTTCACCTTATCGATTAATTGTAGTTGGAGGACTATCACACAGCTCACACTGCAAGTACTTTTGGAAAGCCCCTCCTCCCACTCGTTTTTCGTGCGCGCCTAAATATCATTCACGACCGTGAACGATATTCAGGCGCCCTGAAGCTGACTTCTGCTGAGCGCTGAGGGTTCAGCTGAGTAGCCGCCCACGTCTTTCTGTCTTTGCCGACATGTTCTCTTCTTGCATCACCACGTAGGATGACGAAGCACATCTTCTCGTGGCTGTGGCCGTGCATTGTGCGCCGCTTCGCTTGGACACCAGGTCAAGACTACATAATGCTACAGAAAGGTACGTCGTAGCTTCTCTAGCATACCGAGCTTACCATAGTCCACGCCCATGCCTATACTAGGAATTGTATAGAATCTGCGCCACCGACGCTAAATCTTAGAATGTAAAATACTGATCATCCGATTTTTTATCAAGGCTCCCACTTACTACCCGTTCGATCTGAGTTCCTACGGTACGAGAGCATTTTCCTGATGCAGTAGTATAGTGGCGAGGATCGAAAATTGGTGAGTTAGTCAAGACGAGATTCACAATACTGCTGTGATATTCATGTCTCGCAGTCTCGTGTTGCGAAGTCACATGGTCCACCATTGCTGTATCTATCAGTGGACGATTACACGCCAGTCGCAAATGTCTGTGCACAGTTCCTCAAGACAATTCCCGCAACTGGCCGGAGACGTCGTGTCAATCGCTAATGACGTTACAATATCGCTGCAAGACTGGATGACCACCTACCTCAGCAAGATGAAGTTGCGACTATATGTCATCGCTGGGGCTATGGATTTTCTAGAGCACCTCCGAGTCGCGGCACGGGCCCTGCGACCTAATGGAAGTTCGATGTCATACGATACCTAACTATTCGAGATGTTCCTCGCTACTTCCTCTTAATTTCGCACAAATATTACGAAGACATTGGACCTCCTAGATCAAACGGGATCCTAATCGAGCAGCGCAAGGTGCAGTGTCGAAACAGCGCATCAAAAACCTGGAGCTCGCAGCACTCTTCNNCTCGGATTAGGTATTTTTGGNCAACCTGGATGAATTGGAGAAGGTTAGAAGGGAGGTCTTCTGTGAATGCTTCATGCTTCGTGATGAAGACCTGACGAAAAAGACGAAAACAAGACTGCAGATGAAGATAACTCGGCAGAAGAGAACGAAGACTTTCAANTTAGAAGAGTCCCGGACATCTCCGTGGATCGTGATCCTTAGATTAGAGGAATATTTGACTTTGAGTTAGCATTGAGTTACACGACTCCGTCCGTACGAAATCTAGTCCTGCTGCATGTGAATGATCTTGAAAACATATGAAGTATGAAGGGCATGTAGCCAAGGTGTTAGATAGAATCCGGGTTGTTATCGGCTGATAAGATCTCGAAAGTCATGACGAGAAGAAAGAAAATGTGACTCGTTCAGAGACCGACTGGACCAGCTGATTTCGATAGATGCTGAATCGATTTCAGCCTTTCCGTCTTTCTCTTCGACCTTGTACATCTATTATTTCTTCACGGACATCTTTTCGACCTCAAAGACAGTTCGCAGCAATGGCTGCTCTCGCACCCGTCGCGTCATCGTCGCAACCAGTACAACTTCCTGCCCTCGACGCTCCTCATGCAAACGATCCAGAGGGAAAGAAACCAAAGGAGAAGAAGGCGGNCAAGAACGCTGCTGCCACGTCAGCGCACCCTCTAGAGGTCAGTCCCCGCTTCCCAGTCTGCAAAACGGCCCCTCAATGCTGTTTGTGGCCAGTTGCAACCACGACCAGAGTTCTTCGATCACCGTATCAANTTGTTCGACAAGCTGAAGGCCGAGTACGATGAGTGGGTCAAAGGTGTGTACATTGAGTCACGGATACGAATGACTCATTCATGTTTCACAGTGCAACCTCGAGAGGACATTGAGATCACACTCCCCGACGGTTCAAAGCGCTCCGGTAAAAGCTGGGAGACCAGCCCGATGGACGTTGCGAAGGATATCTCCAAGGGCCTNGCAGACAGGATCATCATTGCCAAGGTCGACGGTGCAGTGTGGGATCTGGAGCGTCCGTTGGAAAAGTCTGTTTCGCTCGAGCTGCTTGACTTTGAGCACCCTGAAGGTACGTCGCCTCCCGTTCTGACTCGATTGCAGTTTTAACTCGAAGCTGCCATCCAGGAAAGCGTGTGTTTTGGCATTCGTCCGCACACGTACTNGGTGAAGCCGCGGAGCGTCACTATGGCTGCCACCTCTGCATTGGCCCACCCACAGATGAAGGCTTTTTCTACGAGATGGCCATTGAGGACAGGTGCGTGCTCTAGGTTGTCGTTCCTTGTACCTTTTTGATATCTCCGCAGACCCGTCACCACCGCAGACTACCCCGCTCTTGAGAAACTCACCGACGTCGCCGTCAAGGAGAAGCAGAAGTTTGAGCGTCTCGTCGTGACGAAGGAGACACTGTTGGAGATGTTCGCCGTGAGTCTTATTTTCTTTCGTTGTGTGCAGAATACTCAAGTCACTCTGCAGTACANCAAATACAAGCAATACATCATTGAGAGCAAGATTCCCGACGGCACGTCCACCACCATCTACCGATGCGGTCCCATGATAGATCTTTGCGTGGGTCCTCATATCCCTCACACCGGGAAAATCAAGTCTATGTTAATCACCAAGGTACGTCGTGATTCGTACGCACACGTGCTAAATTCTGACGGCGTTCCTTCAGAACTCAGCCTCGTACTTCCTTGGAGATCCCACCAAAGATTCACTTCAACGTATCTACGGTATCTCCTTCCCTGATAAGAAGCAGATGGCAGAGTACAAGGTGTTCCTCGAGGAGGCTGCCAGGAGAGATCACCGCAAGATCGGCAAGGTAAGTGACGACGTTGTATTGTTTGATGTCGACGCTCATTCTCTTCCAGGAGCAAGAGCTGTTCTTCTTCAACGATCTCAGTCCTGGAAGTTGCTTCTTTTTGCCTCACGGCACAAGACTGTACAACACCCTCGTGGAACTGATGCGAGTGAGTCCTCGACTCCCCTGACACCTAACGGCTCTCACAAACCCTTCGCCATAGTCCGAATACTTCAAGCGTGGTTACCAAGAAGGTAATCCCAACGTCTCTTCCCATTTCTCCTGTGACTCACCCCCGATCAGTCATCTCTCCTAATATGTACAACAGCAAACTCTGGGAAACCTCCGGTCACTGGCAAAACTACAAAGAAGATATGTTTACCCTCGACGTCGAGAAGGAGAAATGGGCCCTCAAGCCTATGAACTGTCCCGGTCATTGTCTGATCTTTGACTCGCGTGACCGCAGCTACAAGGAGCTCCCTATTCGCATGGCCGAGTTCGGTATCATCCACCGAAACGAGGCGTCTGGCGCGTTGACCGGCTTGACCCGTGTGCGAAGGTTCGTCCAGGACGATACGCATATCTTCTGTATGCCGTCGCAGGTGCGTGTCATATATTTGTTTTGGGTGACTGAACGCGTGTGTGTTGACTGCGTCCGCGGTAGATCGAGGAGGAGATCCACTCGTTGTTCGATTTCATGCAGCACATCTACGGTCTGTTCGGCTTCGAGTTCCACCTCGAGCTGTCCACACGCCCCGACAACTACCTTGGATCCATTGATACCTGGAATGAAGCCGAAGCAGTGAGTCGATTGTCCCCTTACCCATCTCTTCTCCGACCTCACCTCTTCACAGCAACTCAGCCGCGCCCTCGAGAAAGAGTACCCCGGCAAATGGGAGCTCAACCCCGGTGACGGCGCGTTCTACGGCCCCAAGATCGACATCACGATCCGCGACGCCCTGAAGCGGTCGTTCCAGTGTGCGACGATCCAGCTCGACTTCCAGCTGCCCGAACGCTTCAACTTGAAGTACCGCTCCGCCGACGACACCGCGGACAAGCCTGCGTCAAGGCCCGTCATCATCCATCGTGCGATTTTGGGCAGCTTGGAGCGGTTCATTGCGATTATTACGGAGCACTTTGCGGGGAAGTGGCCGTTTTGGTTGTCGCCGAGACAGGTGCTCGTCATCCCTGTCGCTGCGCCTTACGTGAGTTGTATCCCAAGTTCAAGTGTGTTCTTGGTTTTGATGAAGGGGAATCTACAGAAAGAGTACGCTACGAAGGTTGTGGACACGTTGTCTGGCCTTGGCCTCTACGCGGACGTCGACAACGGCGACAACACCCTTTCCAAGAAGATCCGGAATGGAGAGATCGCACAGTATAACTTCATTCTCGGTTTGCTTTCACTTCACATATTTACCTGAGCATAACTGATCCATTATTTCTCTTCTGATAGTGGTCGGCCAAGACGAACTCGACACCCAGTCGGTGAACGTGCGCAACCGGGACGACGTCGGGAGCAAAGCACGCTCCGAGACGCTCCCACTCGACGTCATCGCGCAGAAGCTCGTCGAGTTGAAGGCCACACGCAGTTTGGGCAATAAATTGGCATCAAGCATCAAAGTAGAATCTTGAAGTCTAGACTAGGTACTTAATGCGATGTAACAATGCTTTGGGGAGCAACAGTGCGGGTGACAAGAGAAGACAAGATGAAAAGACGTAGGGTATTATGGTACATGATATCCCACAAAGTGACATGGTTGACAGCGCTCGTGTGTAACTACTTGTGGCGACGTAGATGCATATGTTCATGTTTTCTTGATATCCACAGTGGCGAGACATCCCAGCTTCATGTTAACATTTACAGCCTGCACACGGTTGGACAGATAGGTTTTCAAGTAGATACGCCAAGTGATTTTCGCTGGAAGAAGCGATACACACGTCTCAATGAGAGCGAATACTGAAAAGTTGTAGGCTACTCACGAGCTGAATGATCTGGTCGCGCTCCATCGCGGGCAGAGAGTTGATTTGATCTTGCGTTAGAGCGAGGACCTGCGCCAACATATCCTGCGAAAGCAGTGACTCCCCGTTCAGACCTTCACGAACGAAAAAAGCAAACAAAAGCCGAGACATACCCTCTGAGCAGCATCGTACCCCATAGCATTCGGGATCTGCGGCGCAGCTTGCTGTTGTTGTTGAGGAGGCGGCATTGCCTGTTGCTGTTGCGGTGGTGGAGCACCCATACCCGGCGGCGGCCTCCCATAGTACGGCGGCAGCTGTGCTGGAGGTGGCATGTGCGGGTTTTGATGCGGAGGAGGGTACATCGCGTTCGGGGGCGTGCCGCCTACAGGCTGGTTGGACAAGTGTGGCGGCGGGACCGGGTGAGCGCCATACCCTGGTTGAGGATGGTGTACCGGCGGCGGCGGGGCGAAGTGCTGCTGCTGCTGTGGCGCAGGTGTGTGTTGCTGTGGAGGAGGGTTGGAAGAGGATGCTGTGGCGGCGAGCATTCGCTGAAGAGAGGAAAAGCGTGGTGGTCACTAACGGAATCCTTGGAGACGAAGTGTGGCGATGATATGATGTCTTACATTCAGGATGGTTGGGTCAACAATTTTGTTGAGCAGCAGTGCTTGAAACAGAGCGTATCCCAACTGTGGGTGTGCCACGAGGAGGGCCCTTGCAAGTTCAGGATGTGTGATCACAAACGCCTACGTCGAGACAGACACTCAAGCTCAGCGACCCGTTCTCGAATACACAACAAGTAGTCACTCTGTGAAGTAAGACCGACCTTCATTTGCGCCAGAACCTCCAATATTTGTGACGGATTCTCCCTCGCAAGCAATGCACTTATGGAGTCCAATGCACTGGAACCCGGTGGGATTTGCACGCCACGCGGCAGCTTCGCTAGGAAAGCGTTCGCGTCGTTCTTCGCACCCGGATATCGACCACTCCCACCACCGCCGTGGCCTCCTCTTCCGCTGGTGCCACTGCTGCTGCCGCCACCGCCGAATTCACGCTCGCGTTCCCGCTCACGCCACTGTGCTCGTGTCTCACCTGCGTCGATGAGCTCACCCCGAATGGTTGTCTTGCCCTCCAAGAACGGATCGGAATCAGCCAGGTCGATGCGGAGCGGTCGTCCGCCTATTTCTTGACCATTGAGGTTGCGCACTGCTGAGAGGGCCGTGTCGTGGTCTTGCATGGTCAAACAGCGTCAGACAAGATTGTGGCCACACGGACGACTCAAAAATGAAATTAGCTGTACCCGCGAATTCACAAAAGCCATAGCCTTTCGGTTTTCCGGTATCCCTGTCAAAAACGAGCCTTCATTGGTGCAAAAGACCACATTCAAGGTCGTCATATTGAATATGGACTCCGATGGATAGTGCAATGCGTGTGTACAATACCTAAAGCCGACAACTTGCCCGACAGTCTTGAATGCTTCGATGAGTTGTTCCTGGTGGAGAGAGTGAACTATTGCACACCGCGGCCATGATGTATTAGCTAACCTCGCCCATATTGTAGGGGACATTGCCCACTAGGGATTTGCGATGTCAGTGTGCGCGTGCCGTCAGCTGAGCTGTATAATACGCACCGAAAACCACTTTGCTCATTCTCGGTCGCAACTATGTCTCAGTATGTTTCTTCGATCGCTTCCTGTTGCAGCCGGGTCGGATTGAAGCGATTTCCAGGAATGTCACAACGCGATTGCAAAATACGAGAATGGCCGGACGGTATTGCAATACTTGACTTGCGACTGTGCGCGCTTGACTTGACCTGCGCGACAAACATTTCTGGCGTCTGTTGTTGTATCCGTCAGGCTGACTAAGCCTTTTGTGCTCGTTGGACGATGTACTAACGGCTCTTGACCAACCTCCATTCTTGCTAGGGTCCACGTATGAGAACGCAGATGACTCTTACTAACCATGTGCCGTATGTGCTGCGAGTGCTCAAGTAAGTGGCGGTTCATGCAGACCTTAATTTACGATCGCTGATTTCTGACTCCCTTGGACCTCCGTGGTTCATTTCTGCAGCGCAATCAACGACTCGGGCAATCATCGGAATCGCAAAAGTGCACCGCTCCAATTGTCGTAGCCTTTCATTGCCACTGGACGTTCTGTCTCGGTGAACACTATTGTATGGCTGTGCACTCAGAGACAAGGTAATGTGAGTCAATCATTTCGTGCGTATAAGTTCATTTTTAGTAACGATAACGCCTTATCCGGGAGTACCCGGGAACCGAGCCCCACGCGGCATTCTCGGCAGTGCGCTGCCTTAGTCATCCGAGTCCGTTTGTTGTGCAGTCTTGCCTGCGCAGCCTCAGAGTCACCAGTGTGTTGTCCTGCGGGCGGTGTCTACGTGTTTCCAGCTCGGGTTCACTATGATTCCTGCTGATTGTTACAGAGTATCCGGACGGTCATCTATAATCCGCGAGGAGGTTCCTTCCGCTCGCGCTTGACTCAGAACAATGATCGAGTCATACAGCCACATTCACCCTACTGACTGGTCTGACTCGCCACAGCCACTCGCCGTATATAAGGCCCACACTCTGATGATCTAGCATCATACAAATCTTCGGTCAACTGCCTGTTTAAACCGCTCACTTCGCTCCGTTACGCGCTACACCTCAAGTTACTCTCTACTTTCCTTCTATGGTTGCTCGGAAGATGTCTTCATCGCAGTCAACTGTGGCAAAGTCCTCTAGTGTCTCTCGAGTCGACAGATTCCTCATGCTGCAGCTGGTCAAGCTCCAATTGCGACGACGCATCTCTCAGCCGCAGCCGCTCGTCCCGAGGTACGTGTTCAAAATTCTATTGACATTTGCCACAGTAGTAACAATAAGTATTTATAGAATGGACCTCTATGAAGACAATACACTTCCCCAGTCCTATGCGCTTTTGGAGCTCCCTGGTCTGTGCGAGGGGTCGCTCAAAGTGGTCATCGCAAACGATATGCTCACGGTGGAAGGAGTTCGCGATTCTCCCTTGCGCGCACGTCTCAACGAGATCATCCAATCTCGTGGGGCCACCGCGGGCAGGGAGGGTCACAGCATTCCTCTCTTCACGCTCTCGGACGAGAAGTACCGTAGCCGGGAGTTGAATTTTGGCATTTTTCGTCGTCAGGTGCAGTTGCCACCCGGCACACAGGTACGCGTGTCGCTGTTCACAATGGCCAACGCGCCCCTATACTAACGTCTATCTGTATCATTTCTAGGCTCGTGACGTGCGACATGAACTCAAGGATGGGATGCTCCTTGTGACTTGGCCCTGTCTTAGGTCTCCTGAGACAGATATGCCTGCCTCCCCCTTGGCGACTGCCAAAACGGTGTCCGTCTCCGCTTGAGCAGGAGTCAGATTCGAAATCTGGTACTTATGACGCGATGCTTCGTATGCCCACATACCCCCTAATGGTTCCATTCCCTGTTATTCACATTGAGTCACGGTAGCGCGTGTGTCCGATAACGTTGTTAGAGGACGTCGCGGATCATGGTTCGGAACCGAAGCTGTCACTGGTCCTTCCTACCTCACCTCGCTGCTACGTATCATCATTCTGCAACTACCACCTGCTCATTTATAGTATGTATTGTCCTTGGATTTCTTTGCTCGTTCTTGCTGTATCTACTAGCCCCGTTATCATCTCCATCACTCAGTTCGCGCGCATCGTACAATAAGGTGCTGTTATAATCCGTTATTGTGTCCAGAATACAAGTACACGTTTACGAAACATTCATTCCGTTGTAGATCTGCGCTGCGCCTTGACCCTTTCCTTCAAATGGACTCCTTCTCTTTTTCTCTCGCGATACGATCCTCCTCGAACGCCTTATTGATCTGGACTCATCAGGTCAGCAAAAACGACCGTGTAGGTCTCATAGCAAAACAAGAACAAAAACAAAAGACCGCACCTTTTCGACGAACGCGTCATCCGTAAGGACACGTATTCCGACAGCGGCCAAAGCTTTGGTGACGTTGAAGGTCGCCCTATGGGCCTCAGGCGTGCGTGCCGCTGCGGCGAAGGCACGCGTATGGTTTCCACCATTCACCTCGGTGGGAATGCCTGCGATTGTCATATTAGGACCGAGCGAAGATAGGGTCCCGCAGTCACTCACCGAAGCCAGGGTGGAGGGCAGGGAGTGCTGTGCAGAAAAGAACAGAGGAACGAGGTTGCAGCGTGGACAGTTAGGATAGCTAAACGGACGTGAGTCACTAGCGGATGTGCAGATACGCACCGTATGTGACATCGCCCTGTTGTTCGGTTAGACTCGTGTATTTGCGGACATACTATGGACGGTTTAGTTTGCACTCACGAAGTCAGTGGAGGCGGAGCGAATCCCGTATATGTAGTCAATTGGACCGTACTTGCTTCTGAATACATTCGCAAACTCGTCTCCTGCGGGGAATCAAGATCAGTCGTGGTATGGAATAGGTTCGGATGTATCAGGATGCAAGAAAGTTTCGGTACCTAGACCATCATTCTGTCGGAGGTCATAGCATCCGCCAGTCTCCTTGATGTCGGCTTCGCAACCTGTCGCGATGCCTGCGGCCCTATGATAGAGTGTGTATTAGTTGCGCTTGAACCTTATATCGAAGAAAATGTATCACTCCATGCATGCGACCACCCTAGGGAATGTTGCTCCCACTCCAGCGTATGTCTCCGACCGGACGATATAGCTGCGAAGTTTCAGACACAGCCTAAACAGGATACCTGCATACGAGTCCACTCACGATAGCTTGGAATAGTCCGGGATGACTGGATTCTTGTCAGCATTCCGAAATTATCAGTCCATTCTCGTAGGGTACTGACCATTCGTGGCCCAGTCTCTTCCGCTGATCATACCTTGCACGCGGTTGTCGGGCTTGAGCTGCTGACGGAGCATCGAAATGTTGTTGTAAGCAGAGACGGCAGCGTCCATGGCATTCTTGCCCTCCCAAGGAGACAGCGCCGCATGAGCACTGGATTAAAGAGGTTTATAGTTAGCTCCGCCGATGCCCGCAATTCAGGCGGAAGAGAACATACGTGCGACCGTGGTATTCAGCTTCGATTTGACGAAGGGCCAAGCTTGCGCTCAGACTCCCTGAATGCGGAGGTCCAGGTGCTGGATGGCACCTGCGTTTCGACGTTAGCGTATGTCCGCATTTAATACCAAGTGGATCATGACTCACATGAGACAGGCGGCCATCTCTTTATACGCACCTGCTTGCAGCATGGGTACTTTGCCGTGACCACCTTCTTCAGCTGCGCAACAAGCACGACTCAGCGATCTCGCACATCAGCAGGGAACATTGGTGATACTGCACACCTGGTGTTCCGAGCAAGATCACAATCCCAGGGATGTTCTTCTCCACCAAGACCTTCTTGATAGCGCAGGCTACACCCACACCTGCGATCGCGATTAGGTTATGGCCGCAAGCATGTCCAACTCCAGGCAGTGCATCCATCTCGGAGTTCACGCCGATCGTACGACCGCCTGTGCCATGAGTGAACCTGGCTTCCCAGCCGGTGGGCAATACGTATTGCCTCTTGACAGCAAACCCTTGCTTCTCCATGTATTCCGTCAGGACATCATGAGTGCGACTGGTGACGAGATATGAGCGGTCCGTCTGTTCTCAGAAGTAGGTCGTGTGCTCACTATTCCTCAAATTTGAGCTCAGGATGGTCTGTGCAGTGAAAGGTACCCTCTCGGTTACACGGCGTCTTATCGGGGATCTTCGTATGACTACTTACCGCTGATATCCAAACTCAACGCTTTCAAGCTCTCTTCCATGGAATCTACATGCGATTGTATGATCTCGAACAGATCGGGTCTGTATATCGGCTGTCCTGTCCCCTGCTCTGGACCAACGTCCTGACCGATACGCCAGATCTCTGCTGGATTGGGTTTAACAGGCTTAGACATCGTTGAGATAGCGAGACCGCAGGTGTTGTGAAAAGGCTTGATGAGGGGAGAAACTTGAAACACGTAGATGGATTCGAAAAGATGTGAAGTCGGAGTCTGAATACATGCGCTAGGAGTTGACTCGGTTCAACTTTCAACTTTCAACTCTTCTTGAAGCTTGATGATGATAATTGACGATCCGAGTCAACGAATACCTCGTTCATTAACGCGCGATGAGATGAGGTAAGCATACAGATTTGAAGTCGTCGGTCTTTCATAGTATAACTTAGCATAGGCTAATCATATCAATATTATAGTGTGACATGGGGCATATGTAGAGGCCGTAACTTGAATCACAAACAAGCACCAGCTGCTGTTCGCTGTATCATCCGTCCTTCCCTCCATCCCATCATAACGTGCGCCAATACCTGCTTCTCGTATTCCTCCATCGTCTTCGGATTGAAAGTGACTCAGACGTCCCAATCAAGACAGTGCAGCATCGCTCGTTCCACCTCCGCCATCCGTCTCCCAGACCATGCTTCTTGACCAACCTTCACATGAGAGTATTCCTGTCATCAAGCGCTTTGCAAGCGATGATGTATGCAGCAGCGAACAGCTCGTGGCCGGCCGCGTCCTGTCGGAGATTCCCGAGGCCTTTGTGGCGCTGGGAGATCATGATCGCGAGATCTTCAGATCAAGGTCGCGCAACGACGATACCGCATTATGGATAGTGGCTGGATGGTAGAGTAGTTGGGAGATGGTATTTATCTTTCTCCTTTTATATATGGACAGCCTTGTAGAAGTACTACAGTATTT
>SGPM01000273.1:0-37275 GCA_004802725.1 Antrodiella citrinella
ATTCCATTCACTTTCTACTATGTACATACTGCTAATTTGCGTACCCTACTTCGAATACACTGATTCTCGTGTCCGCCGCCGACCACTGATTGCATAGACGCGCAACGTGATAAGAAAAGGTCAAAAGTCATTTGACGCAGTCATTACTCGTGGTCACAAAGTAATGACTCGTCAATAGTCGTCATTACCCTGTCATTAAGAACACTGCACAGTACGCACCAAACGAGAACAGGACGATAAAAGTTTGTTCAGCGTAAGTCAGAACTTGAACTTTGCTCTCGGCCCGCATATCCGATGTCATCCAGATTAGGTGGACCCTGCCGATCGCCCTTCTCGCCACAAAGAGGGCATTGAACCCTGTTAAGCTTCACCTTATCTTTTTGATGCAAACTACAACGTACCCGACACTGAAGGAACGAAAGATGCGCTCATCTAACTTTCCAAATGATATGGCTATAGGTCTATGTCAATGCCGCGGACTGGCGCACCTCCAAGCGTTCGTCACGACAAACATAAACAGCACTCATGGTCACGCTCTCCTGGTTGGCCATTGAACTCCTCCTTTTCTCATATCATCAGTGAGACCGCCGTGATCTAAGGGGAGCCACCTTTTCGACTCTTGCTCTCTACCAGCATGTCTATCATCACTACTCCCGTTACTGAGCTATTCGGCATCAAGCACCCGGTTATTCTGGCAGGTCAGTTCGAACTTTGCGTTGTTCTGCATGTTACGGGAAATGAACGACGTTGAGTGCAGGAATGGACCGAGCTGCAGGGCCTGAGCTGGTTGCTGCCGTCACGAACGCAGGCGGTCTGGGAGTGATTGGAGGCTTCGGATTCGCGCCTCGCCATCTTCGACAGCTGGTACGTCTTCATCTCCTTGTATGGCTGAAACGACTCTTCATTTTGTTTTCAGATTCACGAGATCAAGCAGGGCTTGAACGACAAGAACGCGCCTTTCGGAGTGGACCTGTTGATTCCCCAGGTAGGCGGGAGTGCTCGTAAGACCAATGTGAGTGACCTCGTTTGTATTTTTACAGTCGTGTAGAACTGACGTTAATTCCGGATATCAGTACGACTATACGAAGGGACAACTAGTAGAACTCGTAGATGTCATCATCGAGGAGAAAGCGACGCTATTCGTATCAGCAGTAGGCGTCCCCCCGAAATGGATCGTCGATAAACTGCATGCTGCGGGTATCATAGTCATGAACGTACGTCCCCCTCCATCCTGTCATTTTCCAGTCATTCATGCGTCGCGTCCTACAGATGGTCGGCCACCCGAAGCACGTCGCTAAAGCCATCGCCGCCGGCGTCGACCTTATCTGCGCCCAAGCCGGAGAAGCAGGCGGCCACACAGGTGACATTCCCGCGTCGATCCTCATCCCCGCCTGCGTCGACGCCGCGCGCAACCACGTCTCCGCATTCACCAAGAAGCCCGTATACGTCGTGGGCGCGGGGGCGGTGCACGACGGCCGGGGGCTCGCGGCGAACTTGTCGTGGGGCGCGGAGGCAGTGTGGGTGGGGACGCGGTTCGTGGCGAGCGAGGAGTCGATGGCGACGAAGAGGCATAAAGAGCTGGTGTTGAGTGCGGGGTATGAGGGGCTTGTGAGGACGTTGGTCATGACGGGACGGCCGGCAAGGGTCAGGAGGACGCCGTATTATGATGATTGGTGCGTGTCTGTTCATTGATTTCTGTGGAATTTGAACATTAATGTTGGTTGTTGTGTTTGCAGGGAGCGAAACCGACAACAAGAAATTCAAGACCTTACGGCAGCTGGTATCGTTCCGCGCGACAAGGACCTCGAAGAGCATCCTGAGAAGATGGTCGAGGCTCAACCGTACGCGATGGGTCTGGTAGCAGCGGTGATCAACGATATCCTCCCTGCTCAGGTCATCGTGGACAACATGATACGTGACGCGGCGAGGATCATGAGGGCTTCGGCGGCGAAGGTCGACCCTAAGGCGAAGTTGTGATCCTTGGGCAGGGGTTATGTTTTCACCTCGGACTATAGAATATCATGTCGGAAAGCAATGCAGCACGAGAACACGTGGCAGGACTTTGCCATAGCAAGATGCATGTGCAATTATTCATTTATGTATCAACATTCGCAAGTTTACCTGAATTCCTAAAGCTTGAGCATTATATGACATAGCAAGAAAGATTTAGTGGCGACGGAACAGCGACGAGAAGCCTTCCTTATACTGCCCTACTCATTCTCGACCTTCGAGAACTTGTAGTTCCCAATCGAAACGACCCTGCTCCCGCGGAAGGTGTACTTCCTCTGCCTCTCCTCACTAGGCCCAGGTGCGAACGCCATCGCCGAATCTACGTCACCTCCTATCATTCCGTTCCAGCTCCTGTCACTGACTTCTGTCTTGACCGCGCTGTTGCGCGTAGGTGAGAAGAGGTCGCCAGTGGGCAGACCAGACCTCCCAGGGAGACTCATCATCGAGCTGTTCATCGCACTGCGGCTGGGGGACGACGTATAAGAGGAGCAAGGGATGTACGGCGTGGGTGTCCGAGTTGGGAAGAGCTTGCATTCCTGTCCCTCCGTTACCTGCGCGTCTTCCGTCATACGCGGAGAACGTTTCTTGAAGACGGGCGGGGCAACGAACACCCGGAACTGCTTCTCCGGCGACTCGGAGGTTGGGATTGGACGGGGACGGAAGCAAAGGCGGGGGCGTTTGGGCATGGGGAGGACGGGACGCGAGGACTCGTTGTCGTCTTGCTCCGCCTGGCCCTGACCGCGGGAGAGGAATGTCCCATCGAGCGCGGCTTGCGTACTCGTGCGTTTGTGAGCGGAGCCTGAGGGTTTGGGTGGTGATGCCTTAGCTGGGGGCGATTCGAGCCTGCGAGAAGCGCATACAGTGCATTTAGAGTGTGGTGATCATGTATGCGTATGAAAGAAGGCATTACCTGCTCTTGTACTCCTTCAACCGCCACTTCAACCCATCATACCTCGACCTCGACTCCTCTGCCACCACCTTCGACTCCTCCAACTGCTTCTTCAAGCTCGCCACCTGCTTCTTCAGAGCCTCGCTCTCCAGTCGCGCCACTCGCTCCTGATCCGCAAGATAGGTGGATTCAGCGATTTTTCGCTCGCAGCGGTCCATGAGTAAGAGCTTGTCGCGCGCTAGCGAGCAGACGCGTGAGTCGAGGGTGGTGATCTGGTCTTTGAGGTCTTGTACGTCTACTCCAGTGGCCGACGACGAGGCAGAGGCGTTCTGAGGTCCAGCCTCGAAGTAAACGCGTCTAATGCTGGGTATGATGAATTTGTGGTATTTGACGGGAACGAAGCGAAGGTCAGGCTGGGCTGTTCAAGTCACAGGAGAGTTAGGAGACGCGTTTATGCTAACAAATAGAGTGGCAAAAAAGAGAAAAGAGACGTACCGATGCAGAAAGAGGCACGACATGTCGGGCAGGTCGCATTCACAGCATCTCGGCTGGACTGTATGACTTGTGTCGTGCAATCCTCACAGTGTAGATGACCTAGTGGCAAGAACGATGGGATACCGAATATGAGTGGATANGCTTTGTCACTTGAAACAATACACTCACCACAGGGTGTCGCGACAGGGTTCTTGAGGTCGTCTAAACAGATTGAGCATGTCGCCGCCATGTTGCCTGTGAATCTTGTGTCTTGAGGAAGAGAAAAAAGAAAGAGGAGGAGATGAGATATCTCGACGCACGTTGTNGGGTTTTAAGGAAGAAAATATCAGTGGCACGTCCTTTCAATGCTCGGGAAAAGAGTCTGAAAGGACGGTGGTGGAGGAAAAGAACAGGCGAGACTTGAAGCTTGAAGAGCCTTTCACCGTCATCCGGCCCGGCTCTCCCGCTGTACACGACGCGGTCAGGTGACTGACGCGTCGCACGTGCATGAATCGCGTCACGGTTTATTGTGCGCGCTCTTCCAGNCTGAGTCTGTGCTCTCCCTTGACTCTGGGCTCTCTGGGCTCTCACTACTACGGTATTCCTGTCGCTGAACATGGCTCACGACTGTCCCGTCTGTCTCAGCGCTTTTNACATTGAACGTCTTCGTGTCTTCCCAGGCTGTGGTGAGCAAATTCGTGAGACTTATCTCTCGAGGCCGTACACTCATCGCAACACAATAGGACACGCTGTATGCACCAAATGCCTCGAAAGTATTAAAGACATCGCGAAAAATGCCAAGAAAAAACCATTATGCCCCACCTGCCGCAAACCTTTCGAACCATCGAAAGTAGTGCAGCTATTCCTTTCCGACCCATCGCAGCCTTCACAATACGATTCTCCGCCGCCAGAGCACCCAACACGATGGCGAGACTATTCTACACNTGTTCAGGACCGCATCAAGACAGTGACCGAGTGTATTGGGAAAGTGGGTAGGAAGACTGAAGATGTACGCAGGGCTGGAAAGGAGGTTGAGGCGTTGGCGGATGTCATGCAGAAGGATAGGGAGTCAGTTGATGTTGTACAAGTAAGTGATACACCCTATTTGNCTCGGATATAGCATAGCTCAACAAGAAATCAGACGTTGCTTCGTGCTGTCGCACAGTTCACTGAGCGCATAGCCCCCGTCTTCGCCGAAGTTACTCTGTACAACAAGCTTCGATCAGACCTCCAGTCCGTACAGAAGGAGATGAAACAGCTGCAGACATTATATGAGGATGCTGCAAATGCTGCTGCGGTGGCGAAGGACATGCTGCATGCTGAGCAAGGCAAGAATTTGCAATTGAGCCTGGACCGAAATACATTCAAAGAGGAATCTGCAAACCGATTGAACATCATGAAGAGGTTCAAAACTAAGGTGTGTATNTGATTTCAGAGATCGCGAAAGTTAACTTGCTTACCAAAGGTTTTCGTCGCATGTAGGAGCAAAAGCAGTCCGCGAGGATNGAAAATTTGGAGTCTCAAGTTGAGGATCGTGAGGCCATGATCAAGGAACTGAAAGAACAGCTGAGACTCGAACGATANAGTTCCTCGCAAACAGCTGTGTCTGAATATGACGACGAAATGGAAGCGGATATCGTAAGTCTCGGCTCACAACGTCAGTACTTTNAGCCGTATGAACTCACCGCATCTCTAGGACGGTGTTCTTCTCGTCGAAAACTCATCCGAGACCGAGTATGATTACCACCCGCCATCTCCTCCGCCACCTCCACGTCGGGGCGTGTCTGACCACCGTCAGCCACCAGTGCGTAAACCTTCGTTTGGCTCAGGCTCGGACTGGAATATCCCNAAGAAACCACGCGTTCCGGATCCCGGGCAAGATATTAATGCTGTTATGTCCAAAGAGACGTTGGGTCTGGATTCTCGGGGTAAAACTACTAAGGGCGCAAATACTCTNGGAAGCCGCAAAAGACCCCGAAACGAACTTTTTGAGTAGGTGTATCCGGAGCTTGACTTCGAAGTCATCATGGATCGGAATGAGTGATATTCGANCCACCACCATTCCCGTACCTATATATAGTTCCTCACTCTGCGCAACGTACATTTCTGTCTCATATCTCTGGAAGTCTGAATGAACAACCGTGGCGCGTCCGAGTTTGGTCCGAGTCGCACTTACTTACTTTACCCAAATTCGCGGTCAGGTGACCGTGGCGGACGCGTGAGCTTATCGNGATTCGCGATCGCAGAGTGCTCGCTTGTTCGTCGGTTAGAACTGAGTTGTCGCGAGATACCCGACCGAACCTCTCTTGTCTCTATCTTCCACGTTCATTGCACACTAGCTCATCTTCAGAATGTCACTTCAAGTTCAATGCCAAGTCTGCTTCGACTCGCGATCTCTCACATCGATACGTGTGCTTCCAGACTGCGGTACGCCTGGCTGCTGAGTCGCTGAATTCAACTACGTTTCATAGCCGGCTCATCTCTTGCGTGGTTCAGGACATGGTTTCTGCAAGACTTGCATTGTGGATACATGTCGCTACAACTTGAAGAAAGGCAACCAGACCCCACCGTGTCCCATGTGCCGACAGCCCTTCACACCAGCTAATGTGATCCAGGTGTACCTCCAACCTCCTGATGGCCCGCTCGCTGGCCCGAGTTCGAGCGCTGGAGCTTCTTCTTCTTCCAAACAGAGATTGGTCAACCTGTCTCAGCACGCAAAGTCTAAGGTCAAGCATGTGAACGAGAAGCTGAGGCGGTTGACGGAGAGTTCGACAGTGGACGAGGTGAAGCGCACGACGAAGAGCTTGTTGCGCGCAGTCGAGCTCGTTCAATCCGAAGGAGGGGCCACCGATGTAGCTCAGGTGAGTACCCGGATTTCGTTCTCCCATATCTGGCCTTCTGACTTAGCCCTCGCAGACCCTCCTCGTCGCGCAGTACCAACTCATCACGCGTACAGCTCTGCTGTTGAGTCAGGGTCCTCAACTCCGCCAAGCCCATGCAGACCTCGTCGTAGCTCAGCAAGGCTTCGCGCGGGAAACCTTTGCCACGAAGGTAGCTCTCGAAGAGAGTCATAACATCAGGGTTAAACTCGTGGACGAACGCAAGAGGGTCAAGCGAAGGAATTCGGAGATAGCAGAGTTGAAGGACAGGCTGGAGCAGACAGGTGAGGAGATGAATATGTATGTCGAGGCGGTCAAGACGTACAAGAGACAGGTGTGTTCGCATTCTGGGGCTGTTCAGTGAGAGACATGTTCTAACAAATTCTAATCATGAAGCAGCGCGAGAAGATCGAGAGACTGCAGAAGGAACTGGAGAAGCGCGATGAGCAGATCGACGTGCTGAAGGGCAATTTGCAGTGCGGTGCCTACTTCGAGTGTTCGAGCGACAACGAGTCACTTGTGGAAGACGAAGATGCACGGTGTGATTCCGACACCTCCCCAGTGAACTCAAACGTCCCCCAGTCCGTGAGTGAATTTATTAGTTCATGATGTGGTTAGACTCGCTGATTCATGTCATAGCCCCGGGTGAAGAGTGAAGACCTCTCTAGTGTATACAACCTTTTTAGTCCACCGGTGAGTAAACATCATAACATCCTACAATTCCGCAACTTATGTTCGCGCTTTCGCAGCGTCGGGTAGGTAATGTCGATTCAGACGAGGGTTCGAGTCAAGATGATCGTCCCGCAATCCGGTCTCAGCCGCGTCGGCGAGTGTCAGCTGGGGAAGCTTCGAGCTCCCGTGCGGCGCAGCGACAGATTTCGGATGATGAGCACAGTCCGAGCCCTCGTCCTGCCAAGAGGTATCGCATCGTAGGTCCAACAACCGTACGCACCCGTTGAGCAGCATGGAAGAATACAGCATTTAGTACGTTGTTTTCTTGTCATTTGTATCCAACGACGATTAACGGAGACTCAAGGATTTCATTCATTATCGATTTGTTTATATTTCTCAAATCATGTAGCTTATCACATTCTATCACCTCGTTCTATCACTTCGCCACTCCCCCTCTTGTAAATCCGATATCAATACCAGTGGTCTACTCGGAAAGTCCTTTGTTCGCAATCCGGATTGATAGGAAAACGCGATCACGAGATCAACTCGTGTTTCACTGCCCTTCGTTCCTGTCCTATTTATTGAAGTCGCTCATAAGTCTTTCTATATCTTCCCCCACATTGTCCTCACCCTGTCGTGATGCCTGCGGAGACGTCCATCCAAGTGGACTGCTAAGTTTGTTCCGAAAGAGGATTCTGCGGACATGCGGTACGTTCCATGAGTCTCTCCGTCTTATGTTCGGGTACTGATCTTGATCTACCTTCCAGGCCATACCTTCTGCACGGTATGCATCGACGACCTCGCACGCCGCGCTCGTCATGACGATCCTCCATGCCCGCACTGTCGCGTTCGGTTCAAAGCTCACAGGGTTATACAAGCCTACTTCCAAGGGCCTTCGTCTGACTTGGGTCAAAACGCACAGCCCGGCCCTGTCCGATTTACCTCACCAATGCAGGAGAACAGAGCCGTGGATGAGCTCGCTCAGTGTCTTCGTGAAGTATTTCTGAAGTTGAGGGGTGATGATGAGGTCGAGATCGACGATGCCGTTCGAGATCTGGATATACTGGTTCGTTCCGGAGGCCCCACCGAGGCTTTGGACGTAAGTCCGTTTTATCTTCCTGACTACGCGTTTACTTATGGTCGTATGGTTAGGGGCTTCTTGGTTGAATTGAATAGATATGTGCGTCGTGTTAGTTCTGTGTCTTTGAGGTATGAGAATCTCAGGGCGGAGGTGAGCACCATTCCAGTTCTCTATGTGGATCGTGTCTTCACGCCTATTTATGTTTGTCCGTGTCATTGCAGAGAAAAGAGTGGCTTGTGACGCGGCGAGAGATGGTGGAGGAGGCCGTAAGTCCCTCTTTTATATGATGCTAGACATGATCACATCTCACCCCTCTTCCAGACCAAAAATCGTAGTAGTGAATCGTGGTACACACGTAGCGTGTATACATTGCTGTTGGTTTATGTCGCCATCTTGAGCGGAGCATGTTGCTTGTATTGGTGTAAGTGGCAGTATTTATAGGGACTTTGGATATAATGCACTTCTTGCAATCAATCTCGTGGTGATGTTCTGGTATCCTGACGATGGACGACGAGACCTCCGTGTGTTTCTCTGCTTCATTCAAGTCGCCACTCATCGAGATGGATCATGACCGGTACGTGCACGCAATCGTTTCCTTTATTTGCCCGCCACTCACAAACAGTCCTTTGTCTACCAGGCCTTTCACGCCACTAGTGGCGAAATGTTTTATACCTGTGCACACAAAGGCGGTCGGCCTAAGTCGTATACTCCCTTTCTCCCCTCTATATAAGCCAGTGTCAAGGTGTTGGCCACCCCAATGCATCTCCTCCCTCCAAACCCTCCTGCTAACATGTCTGTCGACGTCAGTTGTCAAGTCTGCCTGAAGACGCGCGAGCTCACCTTCATTCGTGTCTTGCCACGCTGTGGTAAGCCCCTCGCCGTCACAACCTCTAGAGTCTTTGATACTGAGACAAATCGTCGGTGGCAGGTCACGGTTTCTGCAAACCATGCATCGACAAACTCTCCGTGAAAGCGCATACCTCTCAAACCGAATCCACCTGCCCGACATGCCAACAGACGTTCGAGCAATGGGAACCCATCAAAGTCGCGCTCGACCCGCCATACGGACCTATCCCCATGCCGCACGCCGATTTCATAGAGACTGCGGGCGTCGACTTGGGGCCACTGGTGTCGCTGTTCTCCGAAGGAAGTAATCTGAAAGCAGAGCTGATGCAGATCCTGGTACGGATGCATACGGGGGAAGAGAGCGGCACGGCAGGAAAGAAGACGACGTACGAGGAGTTCAGGAAAGACTACGACGATCTGGTGAGCCGCGTGAAGATCACTCTCGGAAAACTGGAAATCGCGACGTGTCATGAGCACTGCGTATGGACGGCTTGGAAGGTAAGTCACGGTGAGAATTCTTCCAGACGAACGTCGACTGAGCCGTTATTTTGTACTAGAGGGTCTTCTGTGGGTTGTTGCGGCTATTCCTCGTATGTTCGTGGTGCAACGAACAAGTGGCGCACGACTACCTGATCAAATCGGAGGAGATGTCACTCGAGCTGCTTGCAAAGACTCAGCAAGGACATGAAACCGCGGTAAGGACCTCTTCTCTTGCATAGAATGTTATTGCCTGACTCGCGACCTGTTATATAAGATCAAGGAAGTCCAGGACAACAACAAGGAAGTCAAACGGGAGTATCACGACCTCCAGTACGAATCCGAACTTCAGTTACAGAAGAATCTGCAGACAGTGAGTGATCCTAACTGCCTTAGAAATCGAACAGAAGCTGAACGCCTTCCGAAGATCGCGACTTTGAGGCAGACTCGCGATCGTCTCGCCTGGGTCATCATGGCTATCCTCTTCGGGACGATATGCTTCGTCCTTTTCGTCGAACCTAGCGTCATCTGTCGATCCCGCGTCTGCAGATATTAGAAGAGCTTCCCATTTACAATTGATAGCATGACCCCTCGACCGTAATGAGGCCTCGAATGAGGCTCGATCCATGCTGCGTTGTAATAGTTTTCGTTTGAACACTTTTGAGAACAATGCAGAGACGGTCGAATATTGGGGCGTCGTCCTGCATAGCAACTTGTGGTTTCAAATAGCCCGATGTTTAAGATTGTTCTACAATACATATCCAGGGTATATAGTAGATATAGCACGTCCACTAAACCTTACAGCTTCGCGCTGACCTTCACTTTCCGTGCGTTCTGGGTAAGGATGGCCGCCGCATCGTTCACCATAGAGTCTACAATGGTCTTCGCAGAGGGGACGTCGTTGATGAGTGCTGAGACCCGTCCGATGAGGAACGTCCGTGCTTGGAGCGACTTCTCGGGGTGCTCCTTCAAGTCTTCATCATAGGGCAGGAGACCCCTCGACGTCAAGTCTTTGATCTCAGCCGCGCGATTGTTGTTCCTGCAAAATTGAGACTCATCAGACTGAATAGTGAAGTTCACGAGTGAGTGTACGCACCAGTCCTCGACGTATGGCGTCCTCCTCACACGCAGAGGTCGTCCAGTGTAGATCAACGTCGTGATCGCATCCTCGTACCCCGCGCTCAACACCGCGTCCTTATGCGCCTTGGGCGCGCTCGCCTCTTGACTCGCTACGAACCGCGTACCGACCCACACAGCCTCCGCGCCCCACGATAGGTTCGCAGCCAGCGACCGACCGTCGTAGACAGCGCCTGCGCCGATGACGTAGACGGGCTTGCCAGTCAGAGGAGATTTGTGGCCCTTCACGGCGTCCACACATGCGGGGATGAGGATAGAGGCGGGAATGTCGCCTGTGTGTCCGCCTCCTTCACCGGCTTGAGCGCAGATCAGATCGACACCGGCCTCAAGGGCCTTGGCGACATGCTTGGGGTGACCAACCATCTGCACACGACATATTGAGCATATCTCTGGATGTATAAAGTGAAAGAAAGACGAGACGTACGTTCATGATGGGAATGCCAGCCTGGTGGAGCTTGTCCACAACGGCTTTTGGTGGTACACCGATGGCACAGACGAACAGTGATGCTTTCTCTTCGATGATCACATCAATGAGCTCGGGCAATTGACCTTTGGTGTAGTCATACTGCATAACAGAGAGAGAATCAGCATCACGTACGCCAGGGTCACGCGAAAGGGGCACGTACGTTGGTCTTGCGAGCTGATCCGCCAACCTGGGGGAGGAGCAAGTCGACACCGTATGGCGCGTTCTTGTCCTTCAAGTCCTTCTTCAGCTCGTGGATCTGACATATACGGTGTAAGCACAACATGGTCCCTAAGAGCATAAAATTCACATGCCTGTGACCGCAGAACTTTTGGTGTGTAGCCCACACCACCGATGACACCCAACCCTCCGGCATTGGTAACTGCAGCAGCAAGCTCGGGGCCCGCAGCAACATTCATACCTGTATGTCACCCGCCATGAGAACTGACATTCATTTCGAGCAGGAGAGCAGGAAAAGCGCTACGTACCAGCCAAGAGGATAGGGTGCTGGATCTTGAACAGGTCCGTGATAGGAGTAGAAATAACAGACATATTGGAATAGAGATGGTGATGGTTCGAGGTCAAGGAGGCGGAGGAAGGGAATATCTCGAACTGAACTGTTACCCTCAGATATTTAACGGAGGAGTGGTTGGCCGAGGACCGGTTATATCGGTCCACCAGTCCTATCAGCGTTTATTTCGGCTCTACACGATCGCATCCGCGCAATCACATGCGGCGGGGACTCAATTTGGACTGCGAGAAAAGGAGGGACTCATTGCAGTGAGGTGTACTAGGAACACAGCGACGCAGACATACTATAAAGATCGGTGTCGAGAAAATAAGGAATGTGTGAGTGCTAGCGCGTCCAGTGATAGAATAACCAAGGGTTCATGGGAGGGAAGCAACGGAGCGAATGTGGGTGTAATGTATGTCAGTAGCTGTAGGAAAACATTGAGATGGGTATGTAGATGCGAGCGGTATAAGAACCAAAATGACGGTGAATGTCGAGTGGGTAAAGGAGGAGGATGTAGGATGTCTATGACGGTGTCTCTGGCGCAGCTGGTACGCCAGTGGCGGGCACAGGTATTGACGATACAGAGTTCTGCACGCTGGCGCGCATCATACGGCGCAGCCTGGCCAGCTCGCCTGCCAGATGGCTGTGAAAGATGACGAATCAGCACATGCCACGCTGCGAGAAGAAAACCCACTGACTCGGCGGTCTTGGAGGCCTGCTCGTTGTCCTTGCCCGACTTGGCTACATCGTCTTTCATGCTCTCCAGCTCGACCTTGAAACTTTCCTCTATCTCCTTCAAGACCTTCTGATGCTCGACCAGGAGCTTCTTCACCTCAGTGCTCCCGCCCGACTCTTGATCTTTCTTCACGTGCTCAGCAAGTTTTGCATATTTGCTCGCCGCCGCCGCCGTTTCCACCTTCACTTTCTCCTCCCGCTTGCGCATCTCCTCTCTCAGCGCCGCCGCGTCCGTCTTGAAACCCTCCACCAGTCCCTTCATGGAATCCCGTAGAGTGATGTATTCGCGTTCGGCCTTCAACGTGCGGGCGGAGGAATCTGTGAGAGAGGACTCCATATCGCGAATGGACTTTTTGGACGAAGTGGTCTCTTGCTTCAGTTGCGACTTAAGTGACACAACCTCCGCCTCAGCTCGACGCGCACGGTCAAGGACCTAGCGGAATGAATCGTCAACAGGATGGCCGTTGCCGAATCGAACATCACTCACCTCCTGCAGCAACCTCTCTTTCCTCGCCACCACGTTGTTCAGCCCCTCGTTCTCCAGCCTCAACCGCTCCCTCACTTCCTTCAGATCCTCCGTCTGCCGCGTCAACTGACTGACCTGCCGTTGACTAAGCCTCAGCTGACCCTTCGTATTCTCCAACGCATTTTTTGCATTCAAAACCCCCGTCTGAAGATCCGCCAGGACTTTCGTAGTGTTACCCGGTGCGAAGGAAGAGCGTCGATTGGGAGACGTGGCAGACGGAGAGGAAAACGAGTTGGACGAAGCCCCGAGATGGACAGACTGGCTCCCGCCACCGTCCGAGTTTTCTTCCGCCAGCGTACGAGCGTTTCCTATGTACACGACAGTTAGAGGTGAGATATCGTGGGAAAGGGCCGGTCACGACTCACCTACGGACGATACAGGTATCCCTGCGTGGTGGAGCACACATCAGTCCAACCTACACGTGCGAGACAGCTCATAAGCAGGGTGGTGGTTTACGTACTGCTTAATGTCCTGGTAGGACTAGCCGCCCGTTGCTTGCTTGGTGAACTCATGGGTATGCCCTCCCGGATGCCGTTCTCCTCGCCGAAATTCCTGCTTTCGCGTCGCGGAAGCGGCAGACTTGATTCTGGTCCGGCAAGGGTCTGCAGGACTTCGTAACTATTCCGGCGTGTGACACGACTGGTGCTTGCATGGTTGGTGTGGTTGGTGCCGAAGGCAGATGGCGGAGGAGACTCCATAAATTCGTTGGGAGATGTGGGTGGCGATGTGAATACGCCTGATGGTAGAGGTCGGGGTCCGCGAAGGAGAGTGTTCTCTAGAGAGTGGAGTTGAGCTTGCTGGTGACGAATGTTGTGCTTGAGCGTGGACATTTGCGTGCGGAGAGCGACTTTTGGATTGTGAAAATAGTGGTCGGTAGAAATATGAATAACGATATAGGATCAGCAGAGGGCGGGTTGGTTAGCTTGATATGAAATTTCAGTAGTGTTGAGCATGAGGGAGAAGTTCGCAAAGAACGATACGTCCAGTTGTAAAGGGTGATTTCAGGAAAACGAGCACGATACAGTATCAGGATGAAAGGCAGTTGCCACCCTGCCGCTACGTGGTGTTCGTCGTGCTCCGTACTGTACTTGACAGATCGTCAAGATAAACAAGATGGAGAACACCCACCTGATTCGTCCTGCAAGGTAACAATAGGGCTCGAGCGACCAGAGCGCACAGAGGACCGGGACGACGGACGAGAGTTAGGACGGGGAGGCGACAAAGGAGAGTTGAGGTGGTGACCAAAAGACATAGAAGTGAGCGGACGGGATCTTCGTGAGCGAGACAAGAGTCAAATATGTCGGTCGATGATGCAGTGTTCAACGTCGTTTGCCTCGGCGACGAGAGTACGCGACACACCGTTCGTGAACAGCGAAGAAGCAGTGCAGAAAGCGCGACGCGCTCCATTTCTGGCAAGTGCGCCTTATTGCCTTTTTGTCTCCGTAGAACGGTCACGTGTGTGGTTCAAGTCGCGTCGCGTCACGCGTGGACCGCGTTTTGCCTTTCATTTTGCCTTTGTGTGTCCACCATTCTTCTCGTAAAGTCTTCGTAACTTCCAGATTTCGGATAAATCGTGTAAGTTGTATGTTTCTTGATGGTCAGATAAGGTGACACTTATTCTGCGTTCGACAGCATGGCTGCAATGCTCGAGACCCCTTCTCGAGTATGGCGGCGGATACAAGACGTTGAAGGCCAAGACATGCCATCTTTACCTTCCCTTCCTGCATTCGATGACTCGGGAGAACATGAGACAGAGACAACAGATGAAGACGAGGATATTCTGCCTGACTCCATGCCCCTCCAGTCGACTCCTGCACAGTCTGCATACCACAAGACAGCATCTACCATCAGACCCCCTTCGAGCACAAGTAGTACCGCACGTTTTGCGCGGTCCATCATGTCACGTTCAAGCAAGTCCTCACTTACCTCCTCCAGAGGAAATAGCACTCGCCAGCAAAGCCTGCCCCCCGAGCCGAGCTTTGACATCAGCATGATTCCCCGCTTGCCCGACCCAAATGACCACGGAGATCTTGTGGATATACGAAGCAGTGATCAGGATTCGGAGAGGAGCGATGAGGGATCAGTGCCGGACGTGTATTTGCCACCGGGAGTGATGGACGACGACGAGTTGGACATCACAGAAGCCCTAGCACCGGTCAGTCGCTCCAATTCACCAGCACCCGAGCCGACACCCAAGAAGAAATATGACTATTCGATGAGCCTGAAATCTGAACCCAGGGTAAGCAGACTGCTTTCATTGGATATGCATATCTTACTCTTATGTAGGCATCACCGTTTGACAAGCTACGCAACGTCTCCATCCGGCGGCCACCCGCAAGACCGCTGTCTAGGACCAGGACACCTTCATTGACGCATACCTTATCACCAAATTCGTCTCTTTCAAATTCGACACCACACAGCACTCGATCTTTCCAGTATCCTCGTTCTCAAAATGCGTCCCCTCTCCCGGCATTCTCCATTCCACTCCCTCGTTCCGCCACTGCCTCCCCTACCGCCGGATTCTCCCCACAAAGGGCCCGACAAGACAATAATAATGACCTCACATATCTCGATGAAGAGCTTGAACGGGATATGTCGATGGTGACAGAATCAGACCAAGGCGACGTGCAGCAGAGCGGACCAGAAGAGCACAGCGAACAGAGGGACCCCTCTACACATGATGAACGAGAGCCGACATTCTCGTCGGATGAAGGATTGAGAACGAGAGACTCTAGTCGGCAAGATGGCACACCTGGCAGTATACATAGTCTGGTCCCTTCCCCTGCTCAACTCGCCTCCGCGTTTTCCTCTCCCGCACCTTCAATTACATTCACTCCCACTCCAGCTTTTCAACCTCGTCCGAGAGCGCGATTCGGAGCTCTTCCTCAGCCACAACTGAGCACAACTCCTCAGGACCCGCCTGATGAATCTCAGAGCGAGGGAGCGGAAGAAGTAATATGGCGGCCTGAGCAACATGACCAAAATAACCAAGATCAGCAGGAGCACGAACACGGAGAAGAAAGTGGTGCAGTCCCTCCTCAAACGCCTGTACCGGCGACCCCGTACGTTCACAAGCGATCCTTCCTGCTGTCCGTGATCAACTCTACTGCTCGCCCGCGTATGAAATTCCCTCCCCACACCTCACCCACACGAAGATCAGCAGTACCGCAAACGAAGAGGAAATAGGAACCGAACCGACGACGCCTGGGACAGCTCTTCGTCCCGCGGCCGCATTCGCAGGAGTCACGCCTCGTCCTCGTGGACCTGTCCGCCGACGTCTCTCTCACCCATTATCCCAGGCCTGGACAGGACGAGCTATCTCAGCAGCTGAGTCGGCTTCAGGGTCTGAAGCAACCAACGACGCGCTGGACGACCGCGCGTCCTTTATCTCGACAACTTCCTCGCAGGATTTGACCACACATGCCCGAGCCAACGCGTCATTCGACCCAATTATGGGCCTAGGAGAACGTGGGGGACACGGTGTAGGTCGATTCAACGCCGGCAAACTCAACTCATATCTGCATGGACTGAATCGAAAGTTACAGGAGGAGAACGAGGGACTGGTGGAGAGGCTGAGGGGTTATGAAGATAAGTTCGGTGAGATGGGCGAGGGAGAGGGGACGGAGAGTGAGGGGACTGGATCGGCGAATTCGGCTGCTGCTCAGCAACCAGCTGGGAGGAGGTTCAGTGGTGGAGGCAGACGAGTCAGCGCTGTCCCCCTGGGTCTCAACGACGTCGTGGAAGAGGCAGATGAAGTGTGGGGAGAGGAGAAGGCGGCGTTGGAGGAGATGATAGACGAGTTGAAGGAGGCGTTGGAGAGGAGCAACGCGGAGAGGGACGAGGCAGATAAGATGTTGGAGGACGAGCGGGCAGAACGCGCTATGGATAAGGATAGGTGGCGAGAACGGATGGGTGAAGTTGAGAAAGGTGTTGAAGGGATCGTGCGGGAGCTGGAGAACAAGCAGCGAGAGGCTGAGCAAAGGGTTAAGGCGCTCGAAGGAGAGAAAGCTCTAGCGGTCAAGGGACTTGAGAGACAGCTCTCCGAGGTCGTCTCTGAGCGAGATGTCCTGGTTGGACGGCTGCAACAAACTGAATCCGCGCTGGAGGGTGGCAAAGGACTCGGAGCTGAACTGGATGCCGCAAACGAGAGGGTTTCCAAAGCCATGAGCGAACTCAAGTCAGCCAACCTCCAAATTCAGGACTTGGAGGACGAGGTGTCTCGCGCGTCCAACAAGTACGACAAGTTAGAGACAGAGCTCAGGGAGGAGCGGCGGCATACCAACGAACTGCAAACCGAGTTGGGTGCCGCACGGAATAAAGCCTCTCAGACCCTGCAGCGAGTAATTGCCCTCGAAGCCAACATCAAGTCCATCCAAGCCGAACTCGAGGAAAGCAAGGCCTACGTCGTGCAACTCGAGGATGAAGCTCATAGTATCGTTGAACGCGTCGAGATGCAGCAGGAAGAGCTCGCACAGTCCTCCGAGAAGTTGGAGGCCCTCGCGGAAGAGCTCAACCAAGAGAGGGAACGATCCAATCAGCTCGAGGCCGAAGCGGATCGAGCAGGCGAACTAGCCAGACAATTGGAAGACGCTCTTGAAGCTGCCGAGGAGAGGATGCACTCCGACGAAGAACAGGTGGTCGCCCTGAAGTCCAAAGTGGCCGCTTTGGAGCGTGAGTTGGATAAATCTCAGCCCACACACTTCGGCATGGACAGTGATGCTCGAGCGGACATAGATGCTCTTGAGAACGAGCTCGGGGAGGCTAACAAGGAGATCTCCAGACTCACCACGCTTCTGAGTCAGTCTCCCGCACGGAAGGCTATCGAAAAAGCCAAAGACTCCAAAATCGAGTTGCTAGAGAAGGAGAAGGAAGACCTGCATGAGCGGCTGAGAAGTCTCAAGAACAACTCCATCGCTGCCATGACCACGCCCCACAAGTTGGCGAATGGGAGTGGTATTTCGCCGATGCATAGGCAGATTCTGGCTATGTCCTTTAGAAGCCCGAAGACACCAGGTGGTCCTATGAGAGATGTGAGTCCTTATGTTTTGCATTGGGAATACATAATCTGACTTTGTCATTCAGCTCTCATGGCTTCAGACGACCATCAACGACCCCACTACCGCACCTCTCTTCCAAGAGATCGAGCGGCTCCAACAGGAACTTGACCGTGCGAATGAGAGCATCGACGAGAAACTTGATCGTCTTGAGGATGCAGGACTCGGAGTGGTTAGCTTGACCAATCTGCTGGAGGACGCGAAGGGCAGGATCAGGACGTTGGAGAACCAGATCGATCGTCTTACTAGGCGTGAGGAAAGACAGCACCGTCGTCTTGAGAAGCTCCGCTGCCAGAAGTGTCGCATCAAAGTGGATCTTAAAGGCCTGACATCGAGCATTGGGGACGAAAGGTAACTCTTCTTCACTTCAGATCATTCATGTTGCTGACCTGTCATCGCTCTTAGCTCGATCTTAGAAGCCTCCACTATGAGTTTGCCAGAGGAACCACCCACACCACCGACCAAGACGAGCGAGAAGCTCCGCATCAACTTGCAAGCCGTGAACAGACAGCTAGCAGCCATGCAAGACCAATGGGAGGAGGAACGCCACAAGCTGACAGGCGAGAATGCGGTCCTGCAAGACGCGACAAAACGTCTGAACGCGGAAGTTCGAAATGCCAAATCTGAACTCCAGCGATATGTGGAGACAGAGCGAGCTGGTGAAAGAGGCAAGGCTGCCATGCAAAGCGTAAGATTGCCCTTTCAATTGACTCGAAAAGTTAGTAACACCGCACTGTAGGAGCTTGACAGGGCGAGACGGACTGTCGGTGAACTTGAGTCCGAACTCAAGGAAGAGCGTGGCCGCCTACGTGAATTGATGACAGAGCAGAGCAAAGCTGAACGTCGGAAGGAACAAGTCGTACTGCAACTGCGTCGCACCGAATCGGTAAGTGAGCCGCTGTATTTCGGCTATTATTTGCTGACCTCGTTGCGTAGGACATGACGGATGTGAAAGACCACTTGTTGAAGATGAAGCAAGAGAACCACACCTTGGAAGCCGAGCTTCGTGGTACGTGATAGTTGACTGTATCTCGAAGGCTCAGTTAACTAAACGCTATTACGCCATAGGCAATTCCAATATTGAGCAGAAAGCCCGGCATCTGGAGATGAAAGTGGCTGAGAACGCTGACACGATCGAACAACTGCGTCAAGAACGCTCCTTACTCGTGGAAGACCACAAGAAGCTACAGAAGAGATACTCCGAAGTGTCTGAGGTAAGACTTACCCACCTTTGTCGTTTTACCATGCTGACAATGGACACAGCATGTCAACAAGATACGGGAAGAACACGCAGCCTCCCAGACGTCCCACGACAATCGTCGTCACCAGCTCGATCTACAAGTGCTCGAAGTCGAAGATCTTCGTCGTGCACTGTCTCAACAGAGCTCCGAGCTACAACGCGCCGAAGAGGAGAACGCACGCATCAAATCTGAGAAGTCGGACGTCGCGCGGACTGTGGCGAGCCTCGAAGCGGACCTGAGACGTGTCAAGCGGGATGCAGAGGCGTTCGGGGGGGATCTGAAGGCTTTGCGAGACCAGAAGGAGAGGCTGGAGAGGGAGAAAAAGGACGAGGAGGCGAAGGTCGAGAGGGCGCAGAAGCAGACGCAGTCGCAGATACGCATCTTGAAAGAGGAGCTGCAGGCGACGAAAGCTAGAGTCAGGGATACGGAAGCAGGATTGCAGAACCATGTTTGTGCGGCGTGAGTTCTTTCTTGTGGTTTAGTTCAAAGCGGAAACTGATACAAATTGTGCAGCGACGAAAGTCAGTTGACGGTGCTGAGGCTGCAGCACAAGAACGAGTGCAAGGGACTGATCGTGCAGATCCGTTACCTCAAAGCCAAGTTCACACGCGAGTCAACATTGCGGTCCGACCTTGGGTTCCAGAAACGGTACCTGCTTGCTCTTCTGGCCCGTTGTGAGAGAACGTGAGTGTCCTCATTGTGCTAGAAGGTACATGGTCCTGACATTCGACGTAGCGAGACCAGGATTTTGGCTATCATAGCGACTATCGGATATCCAGCAACAGAACCTGTCCCGTCACGACGGAAGACACGTACTTTGAAGAGCGTTGTGATGTCCGTGTTATTCGTTGGTCGTGCAAGGTATGTTTCCAATTGCATTCTGCGAACAAGTATCACTCCTGACGGTCCATGCACATAGACGTGCAAGTGAAGCATGGAGAGAACAGTGTTCCTCTAAGGACGCTATCGCAGCCGCTCTGCAAGACGTTCGACGCCGACGAGTAGCCATCACGCCAAATCCCTCTGGGAATGGTAACGCTGTTGCTGGAAGCAGCAAAGACAGATCATGATCACGATACAATAAATCCATTCCCGTCCCATCTCATTGAATGGACTCTCTTGCATTAACTTATCTCTCTCTGTACTTTGTGATATACCAAGATACTTTCGCACGTGTAATCATCTTAGACTGTCGTAGCTAATTCCAGTCTCGACCTTCACTTCTTGCAATGTTGTATGTAGCAGCAGTATGAAAGACCAAGCGAGCAGTTCCAACACATTTGGACCTCACAAACGGCATAGGGACGGAGACTATGCGAATGATTATATGCACGTCGAAGGATCCTAGTCAAAGCTGGTCCAAGAAGAGAAGCACCATCGGCCAGTTCCCTATGATAGTGGGGGTGCAGGCGGCTTCTTATGTGATACGATACGTACCGCATCCTTACTGAATACGTATGACGCGCCGCTCCATACTGTTGTCGTCCCTACGATCCATCTTGGGTATAAAGATCAGAAATCACAATCAGCGAAGCAGATGAATGTACAGGAAACGCACTGGAAAGCGATTAACGGGACTCCCATTTCGAATGGGAGGAGCGGGCTGATGGTAGTGATACCCATGAGAAGCAGTTGTAGTGCGGTGTTGACCTGAGAGAGCTGGTAAGCGGGTGTAGACTGTATACAGGGATCTCATTCACATACCTTGCTGATCTGAGTTGGCCGGACCTCAGCAGACGGAATGGAAAAATCCCAATATCTTTGGAAGGTTTTCTGAGTTTGGTGTTAGCTTGTATTGCAGGGATGAAAAAGTATATTTTCTCACCGGACTCGGGAGCGACGTATATCGTATGTAGAACGCGGCCAGACTGAGCAATACATCCCTTCCGAGAATAATTACAGCTAGCGGTACTGTTCTCGCGGTATGTGAGCGTGCAATCGTCAGAGGGGATGTAAATGAACGTACCTGGTAGCATTCCATTCATCGCCAGAGTAATCGTCAGTGTTGTCATAAGCGTCTTATCTGCAGCAGGGTCCAGGATTGTCCCAAGCACCGACTGCATCTTAAACCTTCTCGCAAGCCACCCATCAGCCTTAGCACCCATTCCACGTCAGAACAAGTAGGACACCAAGAGCAAATGCGAACATACGAACAAGGTCTGTGAGACCTGCGTACACCAGGAGACTCGACGCCATGACAAAGTTGCCCTCGACTATACTCCAGCCTAAGACCGGACATGCGAGGATGCGCGAGATGGTCAACAGGTTCGGCAGGGTGTATATGTTTTCCCGAACGACTTTAGTAGGTTTCCTGTCTTCCTCAGGTTGTGGTGGGTCGGTGGGTGGCCGGTTGCGACTTTGGTTTGGGTCGGAAGAGTACGATCGTGTGACGACGACTTTCGGCAGCTGTGCAGCATATTTCAGCTTTGAGAAGCTAAAGGATAGTGATATTGGTGGATGACGAAGAGTTGGTCCGAAAAGTAATCTAGGCGACGTCCGTCGAGAGCATAGACGAGAAAGATTGACGAACATTGGAATTGAATATTGAAGTTGACTCGGACTCTCGGAGTGGCAGAAGAGGGAACTGGCGTTTAGTATACTGTGACCGTGACAGACGCGTCCAGTAACGCGTTGATTGCGACGCGTCCGTTCAACTTGTTGAACACATCCTCCATGATGGTCGCGACAACGCCCACGACGCCCGTACACGAAGAGAAACAGTACCTTGATCTCATTCGCACCGTTCTCGATACCGGCGCCGTCCGTCCAGATCGCACCGGCACTGGCACTCTCTCACTTTTCGCTCCGCCCTCCTTCCGATTCTCTCTGACCGACTCAACGCTTCCCCTGCTCACGACCAAACGCACGTTCCTTCGCGGCATCGTGGAAGAGATCATCTGGTTCATCCACGGCGCGACAGACTCCAAACAACTGTCCGAAAAGGGAGTGAAGATCTGGGACGGGAACGGGTCGAAAGAGTTTCTGGAGAAAAGGGGCTTGGGACATCGGAGAGAAGGAGATCTAGGCCCTGTGTATGGGTTTCAGTGGCGGCATTTTGGTGCCGAGTATGAGGACTGCGAGACGGACTATAGCGGGAAGGGTGTAGACCAGCTGAAGGAGTGTATACGGAAGATCAAGGAGGATCCTACTGATCGCAGGATCATCCTCAGTGCATGGAATCCAGCAGGTTCGTCGCGTCAATATCCTACATACAATGATGCTCATTCAACTCGACAGACATCCCGCTCATGGCACTCCCACCTTGCCATATGATGTGCCAATTCTACGTCCATCTCCCGCCTGCCTCCGACTCATCCGCCAAGCCCGAGCTCTCTTGTCTGATGTACCAACGCTCAGCCGACCTCGGACTCGGGATTCCATTCAATATCGCATCGTACGCGCTCCTCACACACATGATCGCGCACGTCACCGGAACGACCGCACGCGAGCTCGTCATCCAGCTTGGCGATGCGCATGTATACAGAGACCATGTAGAAGCGTTGGAGGTGCAGCTGCAGCGCGAGCCGAAGCCGTTTCCGAAGTTGAGGTGGAAGCGGGAGGTAGAGGACATTGACGATATCACGAGCGAGGACTTCGTTGTGGAGGGTTATGATCCTCATCCGAGTATTGCGATGAAGATGAGTGTATGATATGTATATGAGTGTGTATTATGACTGTATGGTACATTGGATTTCACTTCTTTCGAGGGAAGCATGTCCCTCTGCTCTTCCTAGTTTGTCACTGCTGGCGCGTACAACGGCTCCCCCCTCCTCTCGAACTCGCGCACAATCTTCTGTCCACCATCCACCGTAAGCAGCCACTGCATGAACTCCTTCACAAGAACCTTATCCCCAGGTTCAGTGCTTACTAGCGCATGACACTGACTGTACAGTTCGGGCGCATCGTCAGAGCCCTGTTTGAAGACCGTCATAGCCTTTGTGACTTCGTCGGGGCTTGAGAGCCATGATCCACGGTCAGAGAGGGTGTATTCGGAGAGGGCTGATGCGGCCTGCAGGGCCTGCGCCGGGAACATCGGGTATTGGTGGTACCACGATGAGTAGGCTAGTGCCCATGGGACCTTGCGGGCATGTTTGAGTAACTGTACGCGAGAATAAAACGAAGATTCACGTTACCTGACCGATGGCAATAAATTGCTCGCTCTCTTTGATGTTTGTTGCGCTCTTATCAAACCGAGACAAGAAGCGTGTAGGTGGACGGACTGCGGGGTCGGGAGGGAGCTACAAGACATCGGTGAGATCGTGTTATGCATTCAAATCCGTGACACACGTACCGCAACGTCGGTGTTTCCAGCAGCGACAATCTTGTTGAACATATCCGCCACACTGTCGTTTTCTGGCGATAGGTTGGCTGGATTGGAGTTCGGTCCAGCGAGGAGGAAGTGATCCTACATCGCACGTCGTTCAGGTGTTTGTATCTGGAAGGGTATACTTATGACAGACTCACATAGAAAATGAGTACTCTTTCGGAAACGGCACCCCTTCTTACCAACGCCAACTCTGCCGCCTTGTTATAGGTGAAGGCAACATCGACATATTTGGCAGCGACGTATTGCAGACTCTGAGTAGTATCACCAAGATACCATTCCACCTACGCATCAGATAGATCAGTACACACTCACCAAGGACATCACTGTACGTACTTTGAAAGGTTCGGAACCCTTGGCAACTTGATCTTGGATAAACGCGTTCGCCCATGAGCCTATAAGCCCCACCTGTCCTGCGCCACCGTTGGATATGCGTAGACGGACAGTCTTAGCATCAGGGAATCCACCATCGTATACGACCTGTGGGACCAGCCCAGAAATGTTGGCGGATGATGATGTGGGCCCTGTCGATCCTAGGACGAGATTTTCAGGGTCATTTTCAGTCTGCAGCGATACGTCAGCTTGCCTGTCAGAGAGTAATCTCAGAAAGAGGTCAATGATCAATTTCAAAGCGAAACGTACGTGTGGACAACTAAATCGGTCATGACCGTCGAGTTGCAGTGGTCAGTGATACGAAAAGCTCAGAGAAAGAGCTCTTTCGAGCTCAAGTATGTATCTGCTGCCTATGTAGTGGCCACACGGTGGACATAAAGGACAGAACAGTTATCTGATAGAGCACGAGGCGTGGAACCGGTAGATCGCTTCTTGCAGAGGAACAGGGCCTGGAGGGAAAGTAAAAGTACAGAGCGTGTACTAGCAGTACGTCAGATCGATAGCCCAGAGGACCCAGGCAAGGTCCCCACTTCCATACCTGCTCACATCGCCGTCAAAGTCCAAGGATAAGAGCCACTGCAGATCAGAATGACCCAAGGGAGTGTCTCCAAAATAAAAGTTCTAGCTCGGCGTCCTTCGAAGTAGAAGAGGAACCCATAATGCACCGTGTCAGATGGAGAACTGCTGACCTCTCTTCGTATGCTTTCATACGAGTCAGATAGATAGTCATGATCTGAGGGGTTTTGTGAGTACGTAGCTGTGTAATGTGATTGGGTGAATTCACCTTCCTGTACAGCGAGGTGGTTCTCCCGTGAACTGGCACAAGGCTTACGAGAGCAGCTAGCATGCTATGGCGATATCGCACATCTTGCTTACAAGTCAGATTCTCAGATCCGTGGAATCGTGACTGAAACAGTCTCGGCGATATAGAATGACATTGACGGACTGTGTGCAACAATGTGGTTAAAAAGAAAGAGGCGAGGATCACGAAGCGAAGCGCCGATTCGCGCGCCTGAGTCACGAGCAGATATTCAATTCAAAACCAATCCATGTACAAAAGTCGTACTGTATCCTATACAAAACGAGATCCCAGTATATACATAACGAAGATCCGTACAGACCAATCCAGGACAGAGTCGTAACAAAGAAGTAACAGAAACCGAGGCACAGTCCGGCCCATACTACTGTACATCCTAGTAAGACATCCAGTCACAAATCGAAATGAGAAAAAAAAAGAAACAGTCCTAGATCCAATACAAATCGAGAGGTAGTAGATGAAACCGAGTCCGTACATAAGTATATGATCCAGTTACAAATCGAAGCAAAAGAAATGAAGCGAACCTACATGTTTTTGGATTATATGTCGAGAAGGTCTTCCTCCGATCCACACCGACCACCGACCACCACCACCCATTCACGCGAACTCTTCCCCCGACGTTGTACTTGATCCAGATGCCCAACGTGAGAAGTACGGGTCGGAAGGGAAGAGCCCTCAAGGGACCGCGTATGCGTGAACGTGGAGGGGTTCTTGAGGAGCGCAAGAGATCGCCGCCAAGCCAAAGCCACAAGAGAGAACTCGTAGTGTGCTATTAGCGTGAGACAACAACAGCGTAAAGCGGCCTGCCATACCGCTGAGCCCACCAGGCAAGGAAGGCGTGGTTCATCGAGTCGCCGTTGTCGAACGGAAGGGGTGCCAACACCGGGATGGATCGCTGGAACGTCGCGGGCCGGAGAGAACGAGCCTTGGAGACGACGAAGCAGTCCAGTGATGGGTACTCGTTGGTGAACCGGAGCTCGGGCGACAGGATGCGGTCGAGATGTCCTTGGAAAGCCGACTTGCGGGTGTACGGAAGGTCCGCCTTCAGGGAGCGTCGATGGGCCTTGGTCGTCAAAGATGCGGCAGAAATAGCGAGCGAGGGGAACTCTTGAACGTCGAGGTTGTGGATGACCGGAACGCACAAGTTGGCCGAGAGAGTCGGTGGAGCGGACTCTTCAGACTTGGCGGAATCGACGACAGTGGCGGGAAAAACAGTAGCCGACGATGAGGATTCTTGAACCTCGGTGACATCGTCGATAGTGACTGGGAGAGCTGTAGCCGTGAGCTGCGCGAGTGCCTGTCGTTCTGCCTCGTACGTTGCCTTTCGCTTGGCCCGAGCGTTCTTGGACCGCCATCCTCCAGAGTGTCGCTTCTTCGAGACTACAGAAGTCTCTGCAGCTTGAGTAGCCTGAGTCGAAGTGATAGCTGCCTTAGCCTGAACCGCCTGAGCCGTAGATGTCTGAGACGCCTGAGGGATGTCCTGAATCAAAGTTGCCGTTGCCTGAGTAGTACCGTTGTTGTCCTGAAGAGCCGCAGCTTCACGCAGTTTCCTGGATCTGGCGTGTCTGCCGCCGCGTCGCGTGCGCTTCTTTTGTTTCACGTCGTCAACCTTGGGGTCCTGTCGATCATATGAGCAACGAAGACGGCGAAGACAGCGAAGACAGCGAAAAGACTCACCATGACCTGCATGGACACCACGGATTCTATGCCGACAAGACCTGCCACGAACCAGACGAGCGAACCCCGGATACGACACGAAAGACGCTCAAACCAGCCGCATGACGCGCTCAGCGCAGCCAATACGAACGTGGCAAGCAGAACAGTCGCGAACGTACCGAAGAACACTCTGGAGGTAGAAGTCCGGGAGACGATGGACTTCAGGGCAGACGAGACGGACTCGGAGGTTGACGTTGACGTTGACGTTGAAGACGAGGACGAGGACAAGGACAAAGTGACCGATGACGAGGGAACCTGGGAGGCGACAGGAGTGGTGACGACGTCAGAGAGGGCGATAGGACCGACGGGGAACCAACCACAGATGTCCGCGGACTCGGACTCGACAGTGACAAGGGCGACTTCTATGGTGGGGCGGACAGCGAGCGCAGTGGTGGTAGGGACGATGACCGAGGGGACCACGGCGGGACGGCGAACAAACACCGAGTGGGCGTCGAAGGGCACGGCAGAGATCGAATTGAAGAAGCTCGACGAGGCGACCTGGACGAGGGCTTGGGGCGCAGGGCGAATTCCGAGATCGATGAGACCAGAGATGAACCAGAAGACCGGGATGTTGACCAATTCCAAGACCTGAACGGGGACGAGAGCGGCGATCGAAAGCATGTTGACGAAGCTCAGGACCGCCGCCGCACCTGCATAGAGCAGGTAGAAGATGAACATGATGATGAGGGAGGGTGTTGAGAGAAGTGAGAGACTGAGTTGCTGTGAAGCTAGGTTGCTGTTAGGCAGGGGGTGCACTGGTAGATGCGGCGCGAAGTCAAGATGCGTGGAGAGGAAAATGCGGGGAATCGAGGTCTTTTATACCTGAAATTTCGAACCATGTCAGCCTCCAAACCACCTTCCTTTTGTGGGTCGTCGATTGCCTGAAATGGATATGGAGGCTGACGATCGTGCTTCTTTCTGTGAAGAGGCTGACCAGCTCGTCCTCTGTGGCGTACGCCGTGTACGCCCATCGATTTTCCTGGATAATGAGCAAAGTTAGACAGCAGAATTGAAAATTGACATGCATAGAATATACTTCGGGTCGAAACGGCGTGAATTGCGCTCATGCATTCGCGTAGTACGCAGGAGTAGCTAACGACCACCGCCCTGGAGGTCGATTACTTCGAAACCCTCAGATAAGACAAGCCCTCTGAAAACAACCGGGAAGTCAAACTAATACGTGCCGTGTATTTCGGACGTTGGATGTAAGACATGTAAGGCTTGAATATCAATACGCACGCCATGCATATGTTGTCAAGTTTGCAGCCCGCGACCCCGCGGTGCTGTACATTCGTCGTCAGCCCAACAAAACACGGCATATGAGTATGAATATGCTCACGTCTAACTTGAGCCAGCGAAGCACTGTGCGTTTTGTCAACAAATCATAAAAGCACTTCGCCTTCAAGTTTACACCACCTCAGGGCTGAGGCTCAGTGTCAGATTTACACAGTGTGCCTCCTTCAGACCATGAATACATCGGGCGGGACACAGGGAACGTGTAAGTACTGGCTGTAGAGAATGGCATGGTTTGCATTTGGTTTGCATCAACACAAGCAGATTGGCCCGACCGCCGTGACAGACAGTACTAGTCGCGCGCTGGCGACAACTCAAAACCGCGGTCGGCAACTTCCGCATCATCCAAACTCCGACAGTCAATCTTGATTGTGATGATTCCGACCTGTCACCTGGCCCATTCGCTCATTCTATGTACGCCGTCGTGCGCCAATGCCAGGTGATGGTAGTGAGTATGTATAGTAGTAGATAGATCTTGTAGAAGAGTGTACATGAATGAAAGACGGTGGGCGATAGCCCGCGAAAGCGGACCATCGACACCGAGCGTACGAAACCGACAAACTGGGAAAACTAGCCCGAGCGAGGGTGGGATGGGACAAAAAAGGAGGGCTGGGAGGGACAGAACTAACATGAGTGAGACAAAATACTCACAAGCGTTGTTGATCTCTCTCGCAACGAGCTTTGATCCCCTGCGTTACGTCGGAATTGAACACTTGGTGCCGGAGGAGTGAGACAGGCGAAGTTGAATATTTCACGGCCGTGAAAAGCTGGCTTTGTAATGGCCGCGCAAGCAATGGTGTTTGTTCAAAGAACAAAAGGAGGTCATACAGGAGGGGAAGGTGGGTGGTCGAAGCAGGCCGTACACAGCTAATCAGACTGCTGGTACGGCGATGGTAGAGAGGAAGAGGTACGTTGGCGTTTTAGCGCCCTCCGTCTAACGTAGACTACATTCTAGGTAGTGCTCGTACCTCACGCGACCTAGACTCACAACTTTCTTGGTCAAGTACAGCTATAGTGGCTGGATGAGCCTGTCGAACGTAAGTGATCGATCCTATTATTGTGACGTTGCAATGAGAATTTCTTGACCGTCATTCGGAACCCTCAGGCAACAGGTGTCAAAGCCGTTTTAGGCAATGTTATAGGAACTTCATCATGGGTTCCCCTATGTCGTATTTCACGGGTGCGATCCCTGAGCTAGACATACAGCTATGCAGCATGCTGCAAAGTTTATATTCGTCGGAGATCCTGCTCCTATTCCCGGTCGGAGGTCAGTGCAAGAGTCACCCCCGCGGTACGCTGGGACAAGACGAGCTCACGGCTTTACCAGATATTACCGGCTCTCGTGGATACTCTAAGCACTATGTAGTGCCGCTCGGCGACCATCTAAAGTGCGGCACTCAGCGCTCAGCAGCAGCGCACAAAAAACAAGGGATAAAATCCAGCAGACGCCAATACAGACATTTTTCCCGTCGTGCATGAAAAGGATCCCGGCTTCGAGTACGGGAATATCGCTTGATGCCCGCATAAGCACGCTCGAGTCCGGGATTCGCAGATAGAATAGAACAGCGGCTCTCGACGGTCTTGTCGCAAACCCTACGGAGCAGGTGTTAGCGCAACAATGATTGCCTGCCCATCGTTTCCGCGGCTCGACAGTTCCGCTGGACAATCTGACTTGGTATCGTATGGAGCTTCTCCCAGGCACTCCTCCGCCTGTGTTTGACGGATTGGCGTGAGACCGTCCGCAGACCTGTTGCACTCACTCACACAATGGGATGCCCGACAGGCTGTGCCTTTGCATTGAAGGTGGGACGCCCGCCACACCGCCGTTGTCAACCCCGGGCCGACGGGTCCGCACGCCTTGAAGTGGCGCACGTTTCGTTTCGTTACATTCATCCCAGGCTCTGGTGAATGAACTCCGTCTTGTGCGGTCTTGATCGGTTGCAACAATACGCTGGATAATCGGAAACCATTTTCGGTGAGCATTTCGATCACATCCTATTGCTTTTGTCGTAGTATTTACCTTGGTCAGCCTTTGCCTTAATTCGCATAGACCAAGAGCATCGCATTCAAGGGGACAGATGCAGCCAGCAGATTATCCATTCGCCACATTTCGACCCTGCACCAACTTGTGTTAGAACGACACTCTTTCGGGTGGTGATGACGTTCTCTGGCAGTGATATGTAACATCCGGTTACTCTGTTATGTTTCAAACGCCTTTCACACACATCGGATTGGAATAACGCCGGAAACCTCTAGCATCCAGTAGCCCTGGCACATTGCGAAATATTGTTCCATCCCCAATCAGGAGAAAATAGTATGATCCCGCGTACATATGATCCATCTTATTCTTTGTCTTCGTTTGGTAGGTTGAAATTTCTCGTTTTGGTCGTCTCGACTTTATTGTAATACTCATATTTTCCACCTCTAGAATGGTTGATGAGCACGCGAGCTGGGCGCACGTTTCGGTGAAGACTGTATCATGCCGTAATGTTCATCGCGGCGGATAACATAGGTCAGTTTTGTTGAAGTGTTTCTACTGCAATGCTGACGCCAAGTTATTCGTTCAAGTGCCCGGACCTCGTATATAAGGCTGCAAAAAGTTGCGTTCAAAAGCACCAGAACAATCGTATCAAACTTTCTTTGCAGTCTTCACTTCCCAACAACCATCTTCAACATGCTTTTGAACCGTCTCCTCGCCGCGAATATCAACGTTCCCTCTGTGTGCTACGAGGAATCAGACCTGCACGCCGAGCACCTTGATGCTAAGCATGAGGCGCACTCCGAGTATGTTGTCCTCGTTCCTTGTACTTGGTCCTTGTGTCTGAAGTTCTTCTACAGCATCGATTATTCTTCTGACTCGGATAGCTCCAGTACGGAGGATGTAGTGAGTTTTAGGAACTTGATAGGTCTTAGTATCGAGCTGACCTTCAAGCAGGAACAGGAGAACTATGCCACCCTCGCTCGTAGCGCGATTCTCGATTACTTCGAGAATACCCGAGTCCACGAGCACTTCGGGTCCTTGACCCCTCATCCGGATGTCGAGAGGCAGATGAGGGAGCGAATCGCTTCCTTCAATTTGGGCATTGCGCCAAAGGTCCTCGAGCGTTACACCCAAACCGGACTTGACATTGTCGCCACCGCGTTCCGTCATACCCCGCATGACGCGCAGGTCCTTTCCGCCATCTGCACATTCTGCACAGCCGCGTTTGACGACGGCGTTGTCAGCATGGAGGCCTCTCTCCAGTTCACCCAAAGGTTCATCGACCGAGTCCCCCAGCTCCACCCCCTCCTCGACCTCTACGTTGACACGATGGTGAAGATGAGGGGTCCCTACGCAGGCTACAGCGCCAGCGCCATGGTTGCCAACTGCTTGGACTTTGGCAATGCCGAGATGTTCACAAGGGAGGCGGGTGCGCTCGACCTGGGTCCTGATTCGGGAGCGTACATCGAGTACATGAGAATGAAGGAAGGGTTCTCTGACTGCTATGCTTGTTTCATCTGGCCTCACGCGACATGCCCCGACTCCAAACGCTTCATCCAGGCCATCTAGTGAGTTGGCAATCTCTTCTGCCTTTATATGCAACGTGCTGATCTTCTGTGGCATTCTAGTGGCGCAGCCAATTTCATCAACGTTGTCAAGTGAGTCTTCTTTCCGCAATATTATTCCCCCACCTACTCACCGTTCATTTACGATCACAGCGACATGTTCTCGTTCTATAAGGAAGAAAAGGCGGGCGAAACGTGGACTTATGTGCACAACTTCGCCAAGGTCCATGGTCTTACCATTCCTGAAGCCCTTCAAAATGTCAAGGAACAGGCGATCGCCGTCGTCAGGCGCATTCGAAATGTCCTCGGAGAGGGACCTGAACGTGAGGCATGGGAAAGCTTCGCCGCGGGTTACACGCAGTTCCATCTGATGACTGCACGCTATCAGCTGAAAGAAATTCTTCCTGAGTACTTCTGAAACAGACTTTGACTGACTTATTCTTCCATGTTGTTGTATTTTAATCATTCGAACCCATTACTTCCTTACTTGTACTACGTCCTTCGTATTCAATGTTTGTATTAGTGTTCGCCATGCCCTCTCTCCTTCCCTCCCATCACGTTATCCTGTTGTCATTCTACTATGTTTTCGTCACACACTGCTGTCCATGTTTTGATATAACACAAATACTATGCATCCATGTTTCATTGAACTCGAAGGATGGTGCACTGCTTTCGTCAGCATTTCTTCGTGACGCAACATCCGCGCTCAGATCCAGATCGCCTGCCAGCAGTAACGGTGACGGGTTAAACAGGCTTGCTCATTCACCCATCTCGTTCTCATTGGCGAGGTACATTTTCTCGTTTTCGTGGAGGTAGTGTGCGATACTGACTTGGATTCAAATCATGACAGCGAGTCAAACTTTTGGTGGCATGTCGGAGAACCAAAAAGCCATCGCGGCTCGATGTCCTTCGGAAGTCCTCGCAGGCATATTTCAGCAGGCTGTCGATGTCTCTGAGTCTGACAGATACCGGCGGGGAAGAAGGGCATATGAATGGCTACCCGTCACTCAGGTTTGCGAACGTTGGAGATCAACTGCCCTTGGGTTTCCGAAAATCTGGTCGTACATCGTCGTCCTGAATCCCGAATGGATGCAGGTGTGCTTGGAGCGTTCTCATACGGTTCCCATCCACGTCAACCTCCGCATACACCGCGAACCCAGTGTCATCCGAAAGAGATTGGATGCGTTGGTCATAGCCCTGCAGCACTTCCCTGGTATCCGCACGCTTTGCCTTGATCTGCCGACCGGGTCCTACGAATACCTGGCCCCGCTTGGGGATCTGAACTTACAAAGATACCTTTTAGAGTCAGTTGAGATAGACGTCAGCCAATGCGTTCAACACGCGAAAGAGCTTGTCGACCTGTTCACACAAAACACTCCCGTCCTACATACACTCAAAACACGTGGGCACCCGTCGATATGGCGTACAACAACGTTCACTGCGACACTCAAACACCTGCATGTTTCCTTAGCACGTTACCACGACGGCATAGGGCCTATTCTGGATGCGCTGAGCAATACGCCCTTGTTGGAAACCTTCGGTGTTGTAGACCTCCCACAAGCCTATACCATACCACCCGACGAATTGCCCATTGTTGATCGCGTCGTCACGCTTTCTCACCTCCAATCTATGGACCTTGACGCTGCTGCGTCTGACGTTGCACGTTTCCTGTATCATATATCCTTCCCTGCATCAACACGGCTCGTCATAAACTGTGAACCAGTAAACCTCGAACAAGAGCCCAAGAGTCTTGCTCTCGCCATTTCCGCACGGCTCAAGAATCCTTGCACGTCTGGGCCTTCGCGGACAGTCACGCCTTTCCAGAGCGTAGCCTTGTTCATGCAGGAGTTCCACATATTCAGAAAATTCCTACTCTACGCATGGCGGTCCGTTCTCTCTTCTTCGGACCTATCCGACACAGAGCGGAATGAAGAGCCCGCTATTCAACCGGATTTGCAGGTCATTTTTCAAGCCTCCATTGACGACTCCCGTCACAACGACCGTTCGGTAGCGGGGTTCTGCCAATACCTGCCCATGCCGGATGCTCAGGTGGTGTACGTCGGGTCCACGCGCCTCAAGGATCCTAAGGACTCAGCATCCAAGGCCTTCAGGTCTATGGACAGAGTGCACACTTTGGAGATCACCGAAGCGGCCGCTAAAGCTATGCCGTCGCTCCTGCAAAGTGATCCTACATTCTTCCCTGTGTTGACGAATTTGCGTCTCAGTACGGTGCGGATGACTGGACCGGACGCCACACCTGCTCACTTTGTCGAGACTTTGAAAGCTCGCCGCGACAAAGGTCTAGGTATTAAGCACTTGACGATAACGGATTGCGTAGTTAAGAGTGCGGATGTGGACAGCTTCCGGGAGGTGGTGGAAGAGGTGGTCTGGGACGAGCTCGAGACTCCGGATGACGGCCTGGAAGACAACTTCGAAGAAGAGGAAGAAGAGGCGATCGAAGAAGATGAATGAAACAAGCTACACTGGTCGCTGCTATGAGGAATGTTGGGTTTTGTTTTGGAAAATCGAATTGTGATGTGACATGTAAACTGTGCACTTGCCTATACGTGTACAGTACCTATACTCAGTTTCCTGCCTGCTACCGACTCAATGCCACGATAGCGGCTAGCCGCGTACGGACTTTGAACTAGCATCTCTGGTGACTTAGGAGAACCGGTATGCCCGCCACGATGGCCATGGCCACGCAACAATGTTGTTTCGCAACAGCCTCTGAACCAAACAAGCATTTTCCGCGTATGGACCTAGTGCGACCGAAATTCTAAGATGGTACCGGCATTCAAAAGCCTATGCGGTGAATGGTCCATAAATCTAGATATGCAAGTAGCATTGCGAGAATCGAAACAATGACGTATGGGATGCGATAATAGATAGAAACCCGAACGAAGAAGGTTACGGCTATACCGTATCTGTGTGGAAAGAGAGAAAGCTACGCTGGCTAAGACGAGATGCCAAGGCCGGACAGTTCATTTCGGATCTCTGTCTCAGTGTCTATCTTCTTGAGCTGCGTCGCCTCCAGACGTTCACCCTTTTTCGCCTTCTCTTTTAGCTCTTCTATAGCCTTGAGCTAAGAGGAAGCAGTTCGGATCAGACGACTGTAACGGTATCAAATACAGTCTTGCGTACCTTCTTGGACAGGTTGCGAACTTTCTTGGCGATAGGATCCAACGAGGCATCCAAGCCAGGTGTCCCAGGAGCAGGCTCCTCAGGACTCAAGGGTCCCGCAGGTGCCTTGCCGTTGGTCTGCACCTCCAGCGAGGGACGGCCCTGGTCTGCGCCTCTGGCACCATTGGCACCCTCTCCGCCTTTCTTCTTCTGCTTCCTGCCCCTCTTCTCCGGATCTGGGCTACGCACCGGCGAAGGTGACGTCGGTGCACCGGGGATGTGTCGCTTGCCATTGCCGTTGGCACGCGTGCGGCCTGGGACAGGGCTACGGCTGTATCGACCGTTTGGTGTCGAGTTACCACTCGGTGTACCGTCATCGCGTTTGTATACCGACGATGCTTCCAATCCACGTGCACCTGGTGGCCGGTACGCGGTCTTCAGGGGAGTGGGTCTGGGAGAAACAACCGTATCAACGACGCTATTAGCGGGCGCGGGCGAAACCGGAATCTGGGGAGGGAACGGTGGCAGCGTGTCTGCGTGTGCTGGCCTCCACCCCGCCTGATACAGCTCTTCTACCGCTTGCATATGCACTAACGGGCCACTGCAGTGCCAGATCTTGATCCCGTTGTCGACGCGCAAACGAGGTGAGAGAGTTGCCGTGAGTAGGAAACGACCATCAGGTGACCATTCACAGTGAGACGTGTTGGCGGCGTCGATGCTGGTGACTTTGTTGAGCGTCCTGCGGTCATAGATGTCGAGATTTCCGGCCAAGTTACCGAAGCCTGCCAAAGCTAGGAGACGAGCTTGAGGGTTGAACAGGACAGTATTGCAGAAGGCAGTGCCGAACTCGTGAAGCGTCTTGGCACGTTGGTCATACAGAGTGCTTTTCGCAGGCATGACTTGAAGAACCGTCAGATTTAACCAGACATAGACGCAGAGAGGAACTCACATCCGTATACCACGACGAACTCTTTGGAGTTGGGGCTCCATGCAAAGTCGTGGACGGGTCCCTCCTTGTCCAACGGCACGCGACAATCAAATTGACCGGATGCGCTGAGCAAGTAAAAACCTCCTGTCTCTCCGTAGTAACTTTTGTTGTTCTGGTCGACCTCGGTTTGTGTAAGCACCAACACTTGGGTCCCAATCGTGTTCCATTTGATTTGCGAACGGTCAGCTTTGAAGAATGTTTTCTGGGCCATGGGCGCTCCTGCAAGGGCTGTCAGGCTGTAGATCCTAACCGTTGCCGGCATACCCTGCAACACAATTTTCATCAATCTCTGGTCATCAATAAGTCGAGTACTTTGCTCACCTTCTTCTCAGCGACGAACACGGCAACCGACGGGTTCAAGCCAGGACTCAGGGACATTGTGGTTGCACCCTCCACCTTGAGCTTGTCCACGATCCCCTTCGACCATTCAGCTGGTCGATAGACCTGAACTTCTGGGCCCACCAACCGCACGGCATGCGATTCTGAGATGGTGTACTGCAGATCCCACCCTTCCTGCGACTTTTGCGTGAACGCAGCGAGTTCTTCACCAGTCGACACCGAGAACACCCTCAAATTCTTGTGCTGCGATCCATCCTCTGGTTTCACCGGTCGTTCCCAGGTTGAGATATAGGTACCACGAGGTGAAAAGTTGAACTCGAGAATGTTGGGCAGCGGAAGTGTTTGGAGAAGCTGCGCGCCTTCGGCTTGAAAAATGTAGACACCAGTTGGAACAGTGTATGCGAAGAGACGTCCGTCTGAGCTGTATTGATGTGTTCTAGCGGGTGCTTCGGGGCCGGTGAAGTTTTCTATCGGATCGTAGTTTGGTGTGCCCCCGACCAGACCAAGTCGTTTCTGAGCTCGAACTAAATGACATCGGGCGAATCAACCAATGCTATAGAGCGAGAATCCGTACGATCCACTCACAAGCATACTGCTGCGATTGCTGAGAAGACATCGCGAGAAGGCAGGAAGGGGTCAGAAGCAAATTAATGCCTCGAGGTCGTGGAGGACGTAGAACAAGAACATTGATTCAATTTTCGATCGACAACACAGGATAACTATTTTCGTCCCTGTTACAAGAGGTTACAAACCCATTTCTGGATATCTACATTTGTGTTCCGCTCCTCCGAGTCGCGGGTTCCTCGCTCTGCTTGTACTGCGACCCCAGTGTGAATTTCCACCCCCCAAAGTTACAGGAAATTCTGAGTTCACTGAGTTCATTCAGGGCCAACGCGACTCACATTGAAACTTAAAGGGTGGTTTTCCCGGTAATACCGGCATTTGCCGAATATCTCTGCAACTGTGCATTGACACGCCGGAGATCGAGTGATCCTATCGTCGTTAACAATGCAAGTAAAATACGAAGTAATATTTAATATGTCGTACAAACTGTGGTAAAATTAAAAATATTGATGATTTGTAAGATGAATAGTAAAACTTTAAATGCTACAGTATTGCACATTTTACTGTTCAGTATCACTTCAAATACTAACAGCAGTAGTATGTTCGTTAAATCTTCAAATTTTAATTGACATTCTATGTGTGTTAAGACTTCAAGTATTACGGCTGTGATTAAGCTTGAAGTTCTATCAGAGTTCCAACACTTCCCAGGGGCTGAGGATTGTTAATGTGACCACCAAAACATAGTCATCAATCCTGTGGATGTTGTTACAAACACACGTGTGCTCTATTCTTTTTCCCTTTTCCTTTCCCTTTATTTCCCGTTATCCCTTTATTCCCTCATCCACTTCCTTCGTCGTACCCTTACCCACATATGGACTCCCATATGTATACCTAGTACGACTCACCCCCCTTTCCTATTCCCTTACTGCAGATGAACCGTCATCGTCCAACCCTCACCGTTCCAACGGTTCTCCTTTGAACGTTGATGCACCGGACGGGCTCCTAAGCGCGGGAGAACACACCCAACAATGGGAGAACTCCTGGCAGAGGGGTACCACGTAAGGGCGTTTGGGGAGGAGTCGTAGAGGTAGGCCGAGGTACTCGAACGTAGAAAGGAGTGTAAGGGAGAGGCCCGAAATAGGTCCGAGAATGTCCGATGAGGGTCCGATGGGGG
>SGPM01000274.1:0-36932 GCA_004802725.1 Antrodiella citrinella
GGACGGGGTGCGAGCGCGTGGCGCTCGTCCCGCTGCATTCGTTGCAGAGGAACCACCCGTATAGGAGGAGCGAGGTGGATGATAGTGCGTTGAGGGCGTTGGCTATGGGGCCGTTGCCTGCAAAGTGATTGGGGTTGTGCTTTGCTTTGCTTGGATTTGGATGATCGTTTGGTTTGGTTGCGTAGGACTCTCTGTTATGGAGCCTCCGCGACTCGCTGCTATCCCTGTTTTGCTATCTGGATCGTCCTCATACTCACATATACACATACATATAGGCTTCACACATATCCACACTCCACACACACACACATGGAACATATCCCCCTCATCATTTCGACTTGAAGTTATACCTCACTTGTCTTTTCGTTCGTAGCGTAACGCTCCCCCCCTTGTAAGTTTGTTTATACGTGCTCGGAAGAAGAAAAAGTATACAGTAGTCGGTTCGGCTTGCAAGTGTATTTTCGTAGTTTGGATGCAATGCTCTCTCTCGGTCTCTTGTTTCTGTCGCCAAGATGTTCACACTCCACTAATGCCACTGGGGTGGTCTTGTGTTCCCGTGGCGGCACACGACCCCTCGTCTCTTCGTCTCTGCATCTTGTTCATCTCGTACCACGAGTCGAGGGCTTCCATTAGATCTGCTCAGCGGCCCATTGGATACTGAATACTGAATACTAAATTCTGGTGCTCTCGGCCGACGTGTCTGGTGCCTGGTGTGGTGTTCGTGTGATGTTCTGGGTGGTCTGGTGTTCTGGGTGTTCTCAGCGGGGATCTGCTCGTGCCGACATCACAATTCAGAGCTCAGAGCTTATAATACACCTCCATTCACTCTCGAGAGAAGGGGGGGTTGGGGCGTCCGTACCTCGTTGTGGCTTGTGCTTGGTTGCTGACGAATGCATGAATGGGTTTATCTAGGCCCTCGACGTATGTATGTATACGCAACGTCCGTCCGCTCTTCTTATTCTTATTCTTACTGCACGAGACGAGACGAGACGAGATTGTATGTATATTCCTTTCAGGGGAATGACGCTGGGATCATTCCGAATGCCTCTCTCGGTGTACGGCGTACGGTTATGGTGACGGTTATGGTGCTGTACATATAAGCACGTGCACGTGCACTGGTACTAGTACTAGGATCGATATCGGGGGTACCGACGTCCCGCACCCGCGTGCTGTTGGTTCCGGAACCAGAAAAATCACGTTGAGGAAATCAAAGGTGCATCGGGGGAGGTGGGGGTGGGGGGGGGTACAGTACACAGTACGACCACACGAGTCACCACACGCACACCCGTTCGAAACGCTATACAGTACAGTAGGCTCCTCGTCCCGGTGGTGGGATGCCTCTTCTCCCGTCGGTGGAGGGGAGGCCCGAGGGTCCCATGGCGAAATCTCGCCGATTTGAAAGACCTTCATCTCCGGCAGGGTGCGACAGTACGACGGCGACTTTTATCAAATCTCCAAGCATGCGGACGACACGGTAGGACAGGGAGGAGGACGCCACAGGTTTTCGTTTTTGTCGTGGGGTGCTGAAAGCGGGGAAGGCGCAGTCAGGGTATCATGCCCCCCCCCCTCCTCCTCCTCCTCGCCTCTCCCCCGGTTCTGACAGGAAGAGGAAAGGTTGATTTCAAAGTCGACGGGCGATCTGCAGTTTCTGAGCAACAGGGAGGACGAACGCCACAGGTGTTGTTTGGTCCTCTATTTTGGCGTGCGTGAACGGGGGGGGGCGGCCTACGCGGTCTTGCTGTGAGGCGAAAACGCCCACACCTGCCATGGGTATTCCGAGGGTCCCATGGCATACGAAAGGTTGATTTCGCGGAGATCTGCAGCCTCTGTGAGATCTGGAGCTCGAGGACAGGGAGGACGCGACGCCACAGGGATCCAGTTCGAACGCGCTCACTTCTGAAGCGTGGAATAACCAGCCAGCGGGACGCCCGGAGCGGAGGGGTGCTGAGCTCCCCCCCCCCCCCCCCACCAGCCTCCGACGGACATGCCAGACAGATAGCGCTCTCCTGTGCTGTCTGGAGGACGCTCGAGCAGACGTGTGAGGGGGGACGATGCGGAGATCTGCAGAGTAGAAAGTCAGAATGACAGGATGAAAGATCTTCGAGGGGAAAAGAGCGGGGAGACCCTGCCTGTGGGTATGCTGTACGCTGTACGCTAAATGCTGTATGCGATGTCCCGTGTTCGTTCTCCCGCCGAGTACGACATCCAAGCTGTTTGTAGAGTAGAACCTGTACTGCATACGCATGCTAAAATCAAAACAAATAGAAGAAAAAAATGCGTTCAGACGAGACGACAACGCGTTTCATAGAGGCACCACTCTCACACCCACCTCGCTGTTAATGTGGAAACAAGCATTTCCGCTGCTAACTTTCTTTGCCTTCCTGCGTCTTCTTGGTTCTTCCGCTTCTTGGATACTTGACATTGTGCGCTTGTGTCCGCGTCCGTGTCCGAGTCCTGATTATCACCGCCTCGCAAATCTCCTCGGAGTCGGAGACGCAGAAAGGAGAGGAAAGGACCCTGGTGAACGCAGAGGATACAGCGGTTCAGCCCTGCAAGACGATGGATGAACCCGACGTGTCAGCCACAACCCCGAATCGTCTTTCTTTCTTGCGAACCTGAGCCTCTGGAGACTCGGAGTCTAGACCTCCGGAGTTCTGGGTACAGCTGACGTCATCAAAGATGGGCTAGGCGACCCCAGGCGAGGCGTGGCATCGGTCGTCCAAACTTACTCCAGTGCTTCGGGCGTGCGATAGCGTCTCTTCCAGCCCGTTCCCGTTCCCGTTGTCGTGTCAGATCTTGCCATGCGTTTGTTAAACATGTCGACAGCAGTGCACAGTGAGACACTTTTTTTTTCGCTTCTTCTCGCGACAGGTGGATGCCCACTGAGCGCAAAGGTACCGTTTGCAGTGTGGAGGCGACATACATGATGAAAATATCACAGATGCTCATGTGCACGACCTACCAACGCCGTGAGCCAGACCCATCAAAACACAAATACAAATTGACGAAACATTGGGACTTACAACACATGATGGCTGGGCGTCGCACGGGCTGGCAGGAGAAACGAAAAAGCACCCGGTACTCTGTGGCGTTGCGAACCTAGATGCCAATTCAGCCTGCTTTCTGGTGATTGGACGCCACTGGCATTCTGGGCTCGACGAGTCCCATTCAGAACAACAGAAACGACCTCATTCGTGTACAACACAACCCCTTGAACGTTGTTGACTCGGTGGTTGCGTTCGCGTTCGTTGAAAAGCGTCCTGGAAGGCCAGAAGTTCCGCGCAGAGATCGGAGTCTCACACGGCGCGAGTTTCGAGGGTGGTACACCTGCGATTCGATGGCGTTTATGGGTGCAGGTGATGGGTGATGAGAGAAGGGGTCGCTGGTCAGGTGCTGAGGGGGGACTATGGACGGGTCGGAGAGAGTGGCCACTGGGAATAGAATATTCGCCGCGAGTGTATTGTGATCGTTGAGAGGGCACGTCATCTCCCCACAGAAAGAGACTTTCGTGTGAGACGTCTTCCAGTCAGCAACTGACACCGGGTGAGGGGATATAGCTCAGACACCGTGCGTCCGCACGCTGTTAGCGTGCCTCCGCGTAGCACACGGCTGGTCGTTTGACATAGCCATACGCAGCAATTCCAATTTTCAAAAGGGCTGAACTCTGACAATGACAGATGGGTGAGTATTCCAAACACTCGATGACGAAAGGTACAAAGCACAAATCTTATCGAACAGAGATCAGAGCTGGTTTTCGGAGGCAGTAAAAGCCATTCAGACACAAAGTGGGCGGGCGTTCTTTGGGATTCTCGCCGCCGAAGAGGGCAGGTGGTTGCGTGGATGCGCAATAGGTAGTGACTTCTGCCGAGAAGCGTTATGCGGGGGACGCTAGAATCCTGCTCATGTCCGAAAGATACGTGCCATGAATCAGATACTTCAAATCACTGTTCGCCAAAGGGAGTTGGAAACATACGATTTGGCCTTATACTACTAGTATGCCTGCTGGTATCCGTGTGTGCGTGGGGATTTGGTCATGTCTTGGTCTGCTGTTTGTTGTTCGTCGTATCACTATTCAGTCCGGTGGGACGAGAAGACGACGAGAGATCGTCGAGGCCGGACGAGAGCCTGTGCACGTCATTGTACGCAACACGCGACAGCACTGCATTCTGCGCTTGTTGTGTTTGGGGAGACCCATGAGAACATACGACATGACGGCATGGGTCGCTGCGCCCCCAAGGTGCCTTCTTGAAGACCTGATCCCACGGTGTTGGGCAAAGCCACCGAGTTGCGAAAATCTCCTGTGATGAGCACGTAGCGTGGTGGTGGCAGATGACACACCCGATAACAAGGCCTTCCGTGAAATGTTGCAGATACAACGTTCATGATTGGTCATACATCTGAACCAGGAAGAATGAGCCAGGGATGTCAGATGTCCGAGGTTCCCCAGTCGTGGGTCTGACTTACTTCAATTCTTCACACCCGCGACGCTTTTAGCACGTGAGAGCGGGTTATCTTCTTTTCCCTGATTTTCATACAAGGTTTAGGAAATCCAGTTGCCCGTTATTTATCGTAGGTCCTATGCGCCGCCGGAATACTCTTGTATTCGGTCTGGCAACCAAAACATGCAACAACAAACAATGCAGTGACACCGGTTTCTGTCGAGGAAAAACATAGTAATAAGCTTGCGATGCCGAAGAAGCTTACTTGACGTCTTTCGCACGAGTCGACCACGACGAGAAGGCAAATATGTGATCACGAAAAGAGGGGAGACAATCTTGCAGTGAATGGTAAGCGAGAGAAGTGTGAAATGGTGATGCTTACACTCAGCACCGTATCTGCAGCGTAGTCCGATAGAGTCTCGCCTGCTCAGAAGGGATACCAATCATACCATGCCAATCGTGATGCCATCGCAAAGCGAAAGAACGCCTAGCCATCCTGTACTTCTCCTTGTCGTGTCACTGAATTGACCGATTGGGAAAATAAACAGAACAGGTATACCGGAGGTGTTTGTGGTCATACATGACGTGAGGGAGTCTGCCACAAGAAGATCGTATCTCGGTGTCTTTACAACGAGATGAAACGAACGTACCAAGTGGTCAACATATAATGCTTGAGGGTGACAAAGATACCGTCCATCTCCAGGCCTCGTTCATCGAAAGGAACATCGGTAGCGTTCGGTGTTTTTGACGGTTGAGCAGAACCGTGGCATTGGAAGAAACCGCTGTTATCGGGCGCACATTCGACTATATCAGGATATTGCGCATAGACGATAGACCAAAAGGAGTTGACAGGTTATCCTGCGGTTGGATGTATTACGCGTCTGACGGGACACTTGGAAGCAGGATGGAGCACATCCAGATACAATTGCAACCGGTCGCGCGGCGTTCATCATCGGGTAGATGGATTTGAGCGGAGCGGAGGCAATTGACAACGCAAGCCAGGGGGGAACGCTTTAATCATCGACCTGTCTGGTATAAGAAGTACACACTCCTGGCCGTAGGCCTGTATATGCACCCTCTGAATGTGTGAATCATGATGAGCTCGACTTTTTCGATATTCTGTGATGCACTTAGGGGATTAGCGACTCGGAAGGGAAGCCGGCGGATTGGTTCTTGCGGATTAGACGAATCCCCGTGGGTATGAACAAAAAAGAGACGAGATGCAGGTCCCCGAAGACGTTCCGAGATATGGCATCTCTGCCATCTTGAGTATTTACTGTATACGGTGGAATACATCCGGTGCGTACGAGCGACGGGGACTGTGTTCGGTTCACGAGTGGGTCAGCAATCCGGTGGCTTACAAGGCACTCAAAGCACAGATGGGACGATGAAGGTACTCACAACTGTTCAAATCGTCGTGACACTCATAGAGAACGTTGCAAGAAGATACCAAGAATGCGGAACGTCGCTGTACTGCGTTTTGATGATCGAATTCTGGCACGAAAAGGCTGATCAGGTATCCGCCCAATGTATCCTATTCGTTGTGGTTAGCAGATCATAATCCAGAATAAAGAATTACAGTAACGTACTCGCACATTCTATCGGACTCCAATAACGACTCTGAGCGCACTCTCAAAGTGGACGTTCCACAAAACCATCGTAGAAGAAGGCCCTGATTGTTGTGGTCCCCCTTCGTGTATCGTCTACTATCGCGACGCGTTGCGTGATCGGGATGCGGCAAAGCTTGGTAAAACCGAACTCCAAAAATTCTGGGGCCATAGTCACTGGCGACGTGAAATGACCGGGGCTTGATACTTGCTCGATACTGCAACATTGTCGATCTTAAAATTGGCTCAGCGCCTCAGCAAACGGTTACGGTGTCACCCACCTATCACCTGAAGGCGCACGCTCTTGACCTTCGTTATCACCAACAGTCCAAGCAGTCCGTTTCCAATTGTATTCATGGAGAAAAAATATTAGCAACGTGCGTTCAACAAAGTCAGATCCCCTGAGACGTACATAAAAAGACAGTAAAGAGAACATCATGTCACTCTTTGACCACAATTGCGTCTTCCACCAGTCCTTCGCCATTTCACGGTTGCGTGAGAAACACATTCTGTTGGAAGTAACTAGAGGGTCCGAGAGATGATGATGTTAGGCAAAGAAAAGAAATAGCGTCGATGAAAAACATAACCAAGCAAAGTTTGGGAGAGTGCCACGAAGTCATTGGCGTCCCAAACGGGCAGTAACGCTGGCGTTGCGTTATTTTTAGCACAGATCGACAGAACGCGCCGAGCGTTCTCGGAGCCGCACAATTCGAGTTGCGAACGTAGTCCAAGCCTTTCTCTGCTTTTTCTTCTACGAAAACGTCTCAAATAACTTCAATGAAGACCCTAGCGTATTATATCTAGTCTCCAGAGACCGGTAGTCCTGGTGAGTTTTTTTCTTCGTAGTGACATCCATCGTAAACGTTTTTTTTTGTTTGGAGCCAGGTCCGAGAGAGCACCGAGGAGATTGCGACCCTAGGGTTATCTGCTTGACATGCTTATGGTCTTTGACTGCGACAAGAAAATGGACTGGACGCGTAAGGTTTCGCCCTAGTCATGGACGCTCAAGTCCAACTCTGGATGCAAGCGGACAAATACGCCGGGACAACTAAGTCGTCATCCAGCCAGTATTCTGACAGACCTGGTTTAGAGCCAGCCGCCGGTGTATGTTTCGAAGCAATAAACACTTCACCTGCCGCGTGGAGTATCAGTACCCCCTATTCTCTACGCATGAAGGGTTATCTGAACCGCATTGGATGAACAAGAGGTTTATACAAAAGAATCCTCCGAGGCGTCGGGCCTCGGTAAGTTCCAGGATCTATTTCATGGCAGAGACTGATCTTCTATAGTAGGGTCATTGATCCAAGCACTTGGGTGTGAATAGGCCGTGCTCTGTAGCGTCAAACGAAACGGCCAATGCAAGTCAGTCAGGCCGATGGGTATGGTCACATTGATGAAATGTGCCTCCCATCATCTCGTCATCTCGCAGGCATCGAATTCATATTGCGGCGCAAAACACGGATAGATTTGCAGCATATGGCGAACAGACAACCCTTGCTCCACGAACAACCACCCCTCGACACCTGCCACCGAGACTGAACACCATTCACTCGGCGTCACGGGGAACTTGAAGGGCTTAGCGTATCAGGGTACGTGTCACAATCTGCTCATCGTGGTTCTCGTTCTGACATATTGTGTCTAGACCTATATAGCGTGGTGCGTTTGAAGGCTTCGACTTGATCTGGAGTCAACGGAGTCCGAATGACCGCCAACAAATCAAGACGATTTTTCTCGAACATGCACGGCCCTGTTATGATGCCAGGATGTCCCACTATTGGAACGCGGACTGTCAATCGGAAGAACCTTCAAGAAAACAAGGTGTTCCGTCGGCGATGGTGAGTCCCAGAATTTGAGGAATCTGAAGACCATGCTCAGGGCGAGCACTGACTGCATTCTGCACGACGACGAGGCAATTCGAGATAATGACTTCGTAAATGATAGCAACTGTACACGCCCTGGTACATATCATATCGTGACTATCCAACAGCCCGATTTTGCGGCGTGATTGAACATACGGCTAGCTTGTTTGCGTGTCAGGGCTTTTCGACCGATGTTTCATTCGCAAATGGAATGCCGCATAAAATTCGCGCCAGGCATGAGCATTGTCCCAAGTTAGTAGTTGTACAAGTGAGTAAGGTAGAAAGGAGAGGAAGAGAATCGACCCAGGCAATTAGTTATACAAAGTACGCTCCACTTCATCGTTCGATTTATCCTACATCCCAACAGTATTTCGTCAATCCAGACCGCTATCCTGATCTTCTATGTCCTGGCCAATGTCCCGCGCGGCGAGTTCCATGGGATCCTTCTTGTGCACGTAGCTGGGATAGTCGACAGGGATGTAGATCACTTCCGTCGGTGAGCCGTCATCATTGATCTTGCTGGAGGAAGTCATCTCCGCCCCCTTCTCAGGCTTCTTGCTCGTGTCACCAGCCTCGCTGCCCTGCTCCAACTCCTTCCCTTTAACATCTTTCCCTTGAACACCCCCCTTCCCTGTCTCCTTACTCGCTTTTTCATCCTCATAGAGCCACATCACACCTTCGCCGTCTACCAGGTCCACGCCCATATATTCAAACCTCTCCGTCCACCAAATGAAGATGTCCCGCGCCAACCCGTCCGTGCTGGTATCCACCAAGAACCCTGCAGTCCGCACTGTCTCCAATGCCGGCAGATACCCTGACATGCAGGCCGAGAGAAGCGAGAGGAGGTGTGACTGGGTGTGGGTAGGTCGGTTTGGATAGAGTCGGGAGATGCCTAGACCGCGAATAGCGATGAGACGGAGAGACGGGTGAGGATGTGTAATGAGATCAGTTGCAGCAGAGGCAGAGAGCAGGTAGGCGAGATCCTTGAGCTCAGGGAAGAAGGAAGTGGGTGATGTGGTGTTTTGAGATGCTTTGGACGGTGTACCTCCTTCGGAGTCCGTGCCACCTTTCTTCCTGATACCACGAACTAAACTGAGAGGCGCGGGATAAATCATCGTACGTTCCCTGCAATCGTACACAAGCCGCTCCAAATTGGGACATACGCCGGGCTGGAGGAACAAGCCCGGGCTCACAGGATATGGACTCGGTTTGTAGCTGCTGCTGATGGGAGGTACAAGCTCTAGAGAGGATAGAGATGCTCCGTGGACGGTGAGGAAGAGAAGTAAGGAAGTGGACAAAGTAGTAACATGGTGAGCAGCTGGGAGAGCAGGTGAGGAATCATAGGGAGCGACGTTAGAGGCATCCAGGAGGAGATCGCGAAGAGCCGGCAAGGATATCTTGGCCGCATATGTGAGCAATCCCGGCGTACTGGGTAGACGCAAGGTAGTAACGTGCGGTAAGACCATTATGGGCGAAGGTGCCGAAAAGCTCGTGGGCACTTGACCAACGGGCACGAATGTAGCGACATCAGGCTCCTCGTTCTCCAATCCGAAGTCACTCTGGTATTGAGTCATGATGGCGCTCTTGGGCAGCGTTCTGAGATCCAGAATGCGCAGTTGTTGGAACATGGGAAGGAAGTCGGGCGACAAGATCGCATTCGACCCACTGTTGAGAGGAGCGTCCGTTACGTCGCTAGCTTGGATGTTCTTCACTGCAGAATTGAACGCCCGATCTGTCTGCTCCCAACCCAGACCTCGCAGTGTCTGTCCGTGATAATACAGGATGATCGCTAGGAACTCCATGGGCACCGGTATGGTCCAAGCGCCATTCAGAACGCGAAGACTCGTGGTGTAAGTGAGAATGACCGCGACCAATTTCAAGAACGGAAGCTTGCTGGTATTGCGAGTGCAACTGCGGATTTCGACGTGACGAACCCATTGGCCATGTCCTTTCGCGACGACCTGGATCTTGGAAGAGCCATGAACGGTATTTGCCCCATCCGAAGACTCGGAAGCTGCGGCTTTCGCGATGGATGCGCTATCCTGAAACGTCCTGATGATTAACTTCGCCCGATGTATGCTTGCGACCACAATGTGCTCATACAACAACTCCGTCGCAATCACCCGCCATGCCTTGCACACCTGCACGAGCGTGCATTTCGTGCGAAGCGATAACACAGGATTGTTGACGCCCCATGCAAAGTTTGGTAAGCGTTCTGGAGCGAATGGATCCACGATTGTTAAGTCGCGTGAACGAGGAACATAGGTCGCATAGCGGAATATCTCGAGCCAGAGTTCAGTGGGTAGAATCGTGTGGTCGAACGTTGAGTTGCATCCAAGCTCGGGCACAGATGGCTGAGAGAGTGATGAGGATGAATGTGAAAGAGATTGTTCAAGGCCAATAAGTGGATCAACCACCAAAATCGTGGCTGCGATGTCCGTGACTGGTACCGGTGCGCCGTCAGACATAGCGGACACTGGAGGATGGGTCAGTGGCAATGAAAAACAGAACGCGTCATTAAATGCGAGCAAAATAGACGGACAAAACAGTCTCAAGGAAGATAGAGATAATGGCCGCCCTCCCTTGAACCACTCGTCCACAATGCATGATTGACTCCTGAATCAATCGCGCACTCACATTGACGGACAATGACCACCCCAAAGTCGCGACGCCAACACCAAGCTCAACTGTTTCTGTGCGAGTGTTATTGTCTTCAAACGCGAAGAAAGCGGCAAAGTCCTGCGCAATCGTGCCAGCAACTCGAGAGAAGGTGGTGGATAAGGACAAGATGGTATCCGTGCTAAGCGCCAGTACGTCGATCCCGAAGGACACGTCCGTATTTGGCAACTCTGACTAGGATCAGGATGAGTCACAGCGTGTTGTCCAGATTTTTAAAAAGAAGCAACATTATCTCGAGCATTACTATAGCAACCACGAATAGCATGAGGGGGCATATAAGGGTAGTGAGATCTAGTAGTACAACAAAGACCGAGAGTGAAGAGAAGGAATAGCAGGGGTATTCAACGTATAATCGGAATACAACAACGGCCCGGTGCCTCAACCATGACGGCCTAGACCACGAGCACTCTTGCTGACATTCTTGGCTTCAGCTTGTTTCATCTTGGCACGTCGCGCACTGTAAATTTTGTTAGAAACGGTGGTCATTGAGATAGGAACGATAGCACGTACTCTTCAGTTGCCTCTCTCTCAAGGATTCTGACGTGATCTCTAGCCTCACGAACAGCAGCTCTCGCTTGGGAAAGGGCACGATCCGCCTCTCTCTCGAAGTTCTCTGCGTCGGCGACTTTCTGACGAGCTGAGGATATGGTATGGTCGCCACTCAGGCCGGAGTATGTGTTTGTGTCCATCGAGTCCGAGCGACGTCTGGAGAAGAAGCCTCCATGCGATGAGGCCGCAGAAGAGGTGGATTCACGGTTTGGTGACAAGTCCGGAGACGGAGAACGGCGACGCGAGAAGATACTGCGAGAACGGCTGGCAGATTCGCTGATGGGCGGGGGTGGGGATGCTTGCTCGTTATTGGAGAAGAACGGCATTGTTATCGAGACTAGATAGAGATGAGTTATTTGAATACGGGAAGGTATTGAATTGTACTTACCGAGTTGTTGGTATGGGAATGTTATGTTGTGGTAGTTCCGCATCCTGTCGACCTTTATACCACAGTGAGATGTCTCTGACATCATTGAGGAGCTCCCCTCTGTACTCCAAAATGCCCTGCTTTGTGTGCGTGTTTTTGGATTGCCATCATGGAGTGAGCGGTATCAAGGAACACGCTCTCGCATTCCTCCTCTCAGGTCCATCTCAGCACGATGATGTAATGCAATATGGTCCGAGCGTGGAAAAGCGCCCTGCCCGCAGTCGTTCAGCGGAGTCTATATCGGAGTGTGAATCCTTCCTGCCTGGGCTGCAATGGCCGCAAAGTATTTATACTGCCGACCCTGTCTCCCACCACCACCCCAGAGGCCCCCCGCTCGTCGTCCAGCACGTCCCCGCCGTCGTCGTCGCTGACTGAGAGGCGTTCCAGGCTATGTCAAATAAAATAGTGGTGAGCTGCTCGCCGTGAGCCATGTTTTGTAGCAGTTCCGTCCAGTAACTGAGCTTCGTGCGTTGTTTTGTGTGTTGGTCATCCAATCCTCGTTCTCTTGCGTCGCGCCGTATTGAGCCCAATATCTACCGTGCGGTCATCGACGACGTGATTGCCAACATTAAATCAGAGTTCGACGAATACGGTGTTGGCGAAGAGGTCCTTGCTGAACTACAACACGTATGTATGTCTTCTTTTCGTCGTATGACCGTTTTGCTCAGCCTTTCGTCGACTTCACTGTCTTGCTACGGCCTCAGAAATGGGAAGCCAAAGTCATTCAGTCCCATGTTGCCGAGTTTGAGGCTCCTCCGCCTCAGGCCGCGCACCCTTCTGCCCCACCACCGCCGCAGCATTCATACCCGCCTCATCCCATTCACGCGATGCATAATGCCCAATATCCCCCTGCGTCGGGCGCATACAATCCGTACGGAGCCCCGCCACCTGGTCCTCACATCAAGGCAGAACCGGTGGATGGACGATACATGCTGAGCGGGCCACCGCCGCCTAGTGCATACGCAATTCCTTCCTTGCCAGGTCCCCAGATCCATAGGCCACCATCCGGTCCTGCGCCACCTGCGCCGACAGCACGGTTACAGTATACTTCTGCTACGAATGGTGCAGCGCCTGCCAGGATACCTCAGGTAGATGGACCTTCTTCGTCTTCTTCAGACTCGCCTTCGCCTCCACCTAGCCAGTCGTATGTGCCACCACGCGCGCTTCATCCGTCGTTGCCTCAACCTGCCGCCGCAGCTGCGAAGGAAGATGACGACGAGGAAGCTATCAACAGCGACTTGGACGATTCAGACTCAGACGGTGAACGAGATGCTGACACTACCGACGGTGCCGACACGGATATCGTTTTCTGCACATACGACAAGGTAAGGGCTTGTGATTCACTACTGGCTCATGTTAATAACGGGTCTATTTCGCGCAGGTCGCAAGAGTTAAGAACAAATGGAAATGTGTCCTAAAGGACGGCATGATTCACGTGAACGGCAAGGACTACCTATTCGCGAAATGCACTGGGTATGTTGGCTGCGACTCCTACTCTGTGCAGAGACACTCACATTTACTACAGAGAATTTGAGTGGTAGTTTCCAAGCACGCGTGGAGAACCACACAAGAAAACTACAAAATTCAAACCATATCGACCTCGCATCCCCGGCATTTTGTACCTTACTCAACTATTCTAACCAACCAGCATATCTAGACGCTACACACAAAGTGAATTGAATCTTGCTTTCATCCCGTTTTCCTCTGGTTCTCGTCAGGCCATCATGTCATCGTTTTCTGTCCCTTTTCACGCACTTATTCCGGTCTGATGATGTGTCCATGCTTGTCGTCCTTTCATGCTGTTCCCCTTGCCCTCTTGCTCCGTATAATTCACTACTGTGATTATGTCTGTATAGTACAAATGGACCGTTGCATTTATCGTTGTCTCTCTCAGAGTGACGGCAGGAGTACAATCTACAGACAATAACAGCTTGTCGAGTAGCGTCTCAGCCATTTTCGCCATGTCGGCCACATGTTCAAGTTGATAAATATGGAGAAGCGCGTGTCCGAACCAGATGATTATTGGTATTACTACAGCACGGTAGCAAGCATTCTTCATGGTATCAATGCACGAACGGTGATGCGACAGGCTGCAAGAAGTTGCTGGCAGCCGAGAACTCGGGTGCACGAGAGGTCATCAACAACCCAACTAGACGTTACAAGGGTCAGTGAACAGATGCGACATACATTGTCATCGCGCCACGTACCGATCAACCCGAACAAGCCCATGATACTGCCAAATACTTCAACGATGAGGATCTTGACGAAGAGTTGAGGGTCTGCCGCGTCAGCGAGGGCTGCTGTGGATCCTGTGATGCCGACTGCGACGCCGCACAGGAGGTTGCAGGTGCCGACGGTGAGGCCGCCCCAGAAGAGGGCGAATCCTGTGAAATAATTCTCTGGGGTGTACATCGCGGCGTCAGGGATGGCGGTCAATTTTGCAGAGTAGACGATGCCAATGATCTAGGCAACAAAACACATAGTAAGTACGACACCACACAGTAATGGATGAGGAATTAACATACGACACCGTAGATAGCCACAACTTCGCAGAAGATGATACTAGGAGCATATTAGCGGACATGAACAGCATGACGGTATACTGTATTACCTGATGAGATTCTTGGTCCTAATTCTCGGAGTTCTTACACCTCCTCCAAGGATTGACGAGCCGGTCACGAAGATACCCCTGCACGAAACAAACGGTCAGCACTTCATCACGACGGAATGATTCCAGCACGCACCATCCCGCACCCAGCACGCTCAAACCAATGCACAACCCAATACCCGTCGACGCGAACACATATGGACTCGTCTCCTCCAGGAACCGACCGACGTTGAACGCTTCACCGGAACCTATACCACCATAAAGTCAGTCAAGTTGAGCAGATTATTAACGGGGTAATGTACGCGCCTGTGAACAGCAAATAGAGCGCAATAACTATGACAAGGAATGTAGGAATGCCATAAGAGTAGTAGGAGGTGTAGAAACCCATCCTGTAGGATGAATGAAGCGACGACCTCTGAATCTGAGTCTGTTACGGAAAGAGACGCAAGCGCTCATCGCTGCGACGATGCATTGTTTGTGTTTGCTTGGACGGTGGCAATTTCACGGAGAGCGCGTTACTACCAGTCTATCTCATCTACCACATACCTCCGTTCGCGATATGTATCATCTTCTCAAAGGTCTTCACGAATATCTGACCAGGTAGGCTTGCTATTTTATTCTAAAACCATGTGCTGAAATATATCCAGGAAGGAAGAGTTCTCAGTGATCATCCTAGGCTTAGATGGTGCGGGAAAGACTGTCAGTATTGTACATCATATTCTGGGACGCGTCTTCTTACCCTTCAACGACTAGACGTTGCTGGAGAAGATTAAGACGCTTTATAATGACACCCCAGGTCTAACTCCGGACAAAATTGGACCCACAGTGGGTCAGAACAGTACGTCCGTTCTACTCATCAAGTGCCACACATGTCTGAAGCGGTCGTGACGCAGTGGGGAAGATCACCCTCCCTTCCACCATCCTACAATTCTGGGATCTCGGCGGTCAGAGAGGTATTCGGAATATCTGGCACCGGTACTACGACGACTGTCACGCTGTTGTGTTCGTCATTGACGCGGAAGACCGAGAACGTCTGGTAGAAGGCTGGGAAGTATTCGGTATGTCCGACCTTACATTGTTCCTGTTCAAGTCGAGATTGACCAATACTCAAGGAACCTAAAGATAGTGTCCTCTCTGCTCCTCAAATCTTGGGCGTACCATTACTGCTACTAGCAAACAAACAGGACAGTCCGGACAGTCTATCCGTGGAAGAGATTCGCACAGACTACGAGGAATGGTACCGGAACCGACAGGAGAATGCTCGGCGACGGTATGACGAAGACGAAGAAGATGGAGACCGTGGAGACAGAGTTGCGAGCTTGGACGTCATGGGTATTTCTGCTCTGGAAGGGTATGTTTCTTGATGTTTTGTCTCGTGCTTCGTCGTGCTCATTCAGAAACAGAACAGGTGTAAGAGCAGCTGTAGACTGGCTCTTTATACGCGTGCAAAATAGTAGACGCAGGTAAGCCTCTGGTTCGTCGTCGTTGCTATCTTTCTTATTTCATGACAGGGAAGAGCAGAACGGGGCTGCGTAGCCCGCCCTCAGGCTTCCTCTCATCTGGCAGTAATATCGTACCTTGGGCTGTCGACGGTCGTTGTACCGATGTTATACTTTGGAACTGTCTGAATAATTATTATAATCGCTCTCATTTGAATGCCTGCTCGGATGCTCGGATAGCGACTACTAGAACGAACAAGCAAACATGGTGTTGGATAGTGTACATTGAATGCAAGGCGAGGAAACCGACAACGAAATATCAGAAGACAATAGTATGCTCCTGCTCGTCAGACTCGTCTTCCGGGTGATCTCGAACGGGCACTTCGAAGTATATGCACTTCTTCCCGGGACGTGTGAGGCGACACGCCATTCCCTCAAACAGGAGAAACTTCGAGACACCATCGGTGGACCCCTCCAACGAACACCCCAAGGTCTCTTCAAGCGTATACAGCCGTCCAGAAGGACAGAATACCATCGGGGTCGCCCGCCTAGGTACCGTCCACAGCTCATACTCGAATGGAGAGTCCACCGCCTCTCCCGTTTCTGTGTTCACGAAATCGAGACAGTATTGACGACTTTGCTCGAGGTGCTTTCCCCATAGCCTCATAGAGTACTTGCTGTCGGGAATCGGACGTATACGGACATCGGCTTCGCCAGGAGGAGGTTTGATCTAGCAACAACGACATGAGCATATACCATGTATGGGCGAGAAAAATACGTACACCTGCCGCCGAAGGTGGTGCCTCCATTGTCTCTCGCAAATACTCCCAGTACTTTTCAAGGACGACGCCACTCTCTCGTTCTTCAGCAGTGCGGCTGCCAGAAAAGGCGCTCAACTCCAAATCGAATTGTTTGTCCGAGAACGCATAGAAGTCGGAGTCATCCTCGTTGAATAAACCTGAGCCGAGGTAGAGGATGTCGAAGTCGTGTCGAAGAACGATGTTGGGGTAATAACGCTTGCATGAGAGCAACAGACAATCGCGGTGATTCTTGCGGTTGAGAGTGTCTTCGTAGAGAGCAGACAGTGGCATGGCAGGCGGACGTGTCGAATGCAATCCAAGCACATTCCGAGCATATCGAGAGGTGGTCTCGCGATTGTAAGGCTTGCGGCTTTGCTTCTTCGCTGACTTTCTCTGTAAAATGCGAAGTTATGCATGGTGTCTACAGTTTCATCTTTGCAGCCCTTACCTCAGTGCTGTTGCGCTTTGTGGAAGACATGCTGTGAGCGGGAACACTGGTACGTTTCTGGATATGTTATGATCTCTACGAATGAAGGAATATGCGCCACAGAAGATGAGTAGCGAATGAGAGTGAGAGTGAAAGAGCGTGACGCGAAACCCAACCATACGCAAGAAAGGCGCCTGATCGATACGCCAGACTCGTGACTTTCATCGTGTTTAGGCCCTGTTCGGCGACGCAAGTTGAGTTGAGTTGGGTGGGGTTGGGTTGAAGTTCGGACAATTCCGCAACTCGAGCCAGTGAAGCGCGCGAGTTGAGCTCGAGTTGTCACAGTATGTCACAAATAGTAACAGTGTTATGATCATGATAACACACTCATCGTTGATATTGNGTAGTCAGTGCGCTGAACAGATCCAGTGGGTCCGATGGTGACCAAATGTGATGCGACTCGTCGTCTAGCTCAGCTTCCGCAATCTGTCCCTCTTCGAATCACGGCTCTCTGTGGTCCATTGTAGGGGTAACGACCGAGCGCAGCGCTGTTTGCTGCAATACAAGACACATGGTGAATCGCACGAACACGAAATAGTAAGCTGGGGGAAACTCACCGTCATTCAAGGAGAGCAGTGCCTAGCACGCTAAAAGCCTTGCTTGCAATCATCCTCAGTAGCAAACATATCACGAGTTCCCGTCTTGCGACCGCCTTAGTTGTCTGAGTATCGTGTGACCGTGCTGGCCCATGGAACCGCGAGACAGCCACCTTAGAAAAGCCGACCCTCCATTCTCCGAGAAACCGTACATGTTCAGAGTTTTCGCAAGGAGTTGGACAAGGTTGGGATAAGGGGATAATTGCGTCTGTGTCACTGTCAGCGCCAGACCGTTGATCTATTTGTCGTTATTTGGCTACAGCCTCCACGCTCCCGCTAAGCCTTGCTCGCCCACTGGCAGTGAATGATCATGAATGTTGAACTCTGTACCCAGTCCGTCTATCCAAACTATTAATATTAGGCATCACTATGTCGACACCGGACTGTATGTGGTCCCTTGGTAACCCTCATGATGGGTCGTATCCATTTCAAATTGGCTTGAAGATGTCGCGTCCGTTGTCTTTACTTGATGAAAATGGATTGGCGTGGCCAATGATGGTCAGTCCTCGAAAACATCAGACAATGTGACTGATGTCCAACTCGACCTGTAGCAGAAAATTTCAGCAAAGTAGACAACGCGAGGTGTGTTGAGAGCAACTCACCTCGTCCTGGACAAGCTGAATCTCTTCGTCAAAGCTCGCCACGAAATGTGTGATGTCTTTTACGGCAGCGCTACAGCATACCATACATTTGGGAGATGTTGTTTTAGCCGTGAGATACCTGTTGAAGACGTCGCTAAGGGTGACCAGGTCTGGATCATACAGTGTCGTGGTCATGCGAGCCAGAACACCTCGCATGTAGTCCGTCCACCACGCCTGACGCCACACCTTAGTATCGGTATCTTCCAAGTAATGATGTACCGGGCAATCTTGACCTTCTCCTGCCGCATTTTTGCCGTGATGACTTCCACAATACCAAAAGTAAGGGGGGTTACGCCAAGCATGCATCGTACGCCCAGGCCATGCCTTCACAAAGGTGAGTGTGACTTCCATGCATTCCCTGTGATAACATAAGAGCGACCGAAGGGTCCGTCCAGAGACGTTATCAAATTCTGCTTGATCTTCCAGAAGCGATTCGTACGGTATTCAAAGAGACTGTCTCGCGGCTTCTCGCGCTACATCATGATAATGATATCGACAGGCCAACATGTATACCCACACAGGATCGCTTTCTGCAAGGGTGAGCAGAGCAGCACTGGCGAAGTCCTGAGCCCGGACGATCTCGAACTTTTGGTAGATTTCCAATGTGTCGTGGATGCGGATCAGGTGCTGGGCAGGGTCGGGGAGGTAAGAGGGAGTCCGCATAGGATAGCAGAACGTCAGCATGAGCTCTAGAGTCCTGCTGTTCTCCGCCATCATGACCTCGGGAGGTTTCTTTTCGACACCGTCATCACGATCCGAGCGATCAGAATCGTGGATTTCGCCAGAGGGGAGTGTGAACATGCTGTGGAAGAAGAGAGAAGCCTTTGATATGATAGCCTTGAAAACTCTGAAGCACTGAGTTGTGTCTAAGCATTTCAGTACTACGTCGGCGTCTTTGTCGTCGAAGGGTAGATCGACGAAAAGTGTAGGCCGCGGAGTTTGCTTGTCTTCAACCTGGCTTTTGAGATCCGAGGTGTGTGGCATATTTCATCCAAGAATTGCTCTGGAGAACTACTGGAGTGAATATCTGTCAGCTTTCACCGATAGTAAGTACGGGAATCGCGCACACTCTTCAACGAACCGCGTTGCAGGGAGAGACAAAGGAGAAAGAGACTATGATGCGTTGTCAACAACCCAAGCCTTAGTGCACGTGCACGAACCTCGCGTTGACTCCGTGGCCGTTGGAATTCGCACGAGTAGACGCGAGTAGCACCGTCTCACTTGAAGGGATATCACATACAGTAACGCATGTCAATTCCACGAGACTGGATACGTGCTACATACAGTGATCCAATATCAGACAGATGGAGTAGCAGAAGAAATATGAAATATCAGGCGTTGAAGATCCAAACTCAGGCTTTCAAAATTCAAAACAATTGTCGTCAAATGCCACTGGCAGATGCTTTGCATTCAACTCACAAAAACAGCTATCATACTCCGGACTCCGTGATATAAAGCGTCCCAACATCGAAAATATCCAAGAAACGACATCACAACATGATATCGTTCATGTCAAATGCAACCTGCACGGAAAGGTTTTGCATCAGTGAGTCGCAAAAAGTGGCAATAAAGCGATGTTATCACCTACCTGTCTATGCGCATCATCGATACTTTTGCAAAGGCTTGCAAGGAATCGAGTCACATCAAAGCGAGCACTAGCACGACAGGTACTGCATGTCACCTTATCGCTCTCCAAAAAAGCCAACAACATCTCCTCCTTTGACTCCCACTGAACGTCGCCCCATGGCTTCTCGCGGAAGACGGTGGTCAGACCCGACATGTATCCCAGGAACCATGCATGAGCGACACCATAAGTTGTGTCGGAGTCCGAAGGCCCCCAAGGCCGACAGCGAATATTACCGTTGGGGTGATCGGTGCGCCAGAAGCAATCGTACATTGCCGCTGCCAGTGCTACTTGGCGCAACGCTAAAAGCGAAGTGTCGCGACACTGCATGTGATACACAGCAAGGCTCCTGACGGCAAGACCATTTGAGCGATCGAATGGCGTAGGCTGTACAAGGATATCTGGGAGGGAAAAGCGTAGGGAGTACTGTGCCGCTGCTAAGGCTTCATCTTCGAGCCCAAAGCTGCACGCGATGGTGTAAGCACTGGCAGGGTCTCTCTCCATAAGGTCCTTGAGGCCTTCCAAGGCATATTCAACGACAACAGAGATTTCGTACTTCTTTCCCGCCTCCAATACGTGTACCGGAATGTCGAAGTCCACAGGAGGATTGGGAATAGGGTAACAGATACGAAGAATCGTATCCAGAACTCTGTCATCCTCAGCGACGGAAACAACTGGCTTCCCAGCAACGGTTGTTTGATCAGGCTGAGGGAGGGTGAACATGGAGTGGAAGAACGGTGAGGCTTGGGATAGGATGGCTTTGATGACTGTGAAGTCGACATCGTTGGACGTACGGAGGACGATGTCGGCAACTGGGGAGGACGCGTTGAAAGGATCATCAATGACTGGCGCTGGTTCATCAATGACCGATGCTGATGAGCAAAATGAGTCGGACATCTTGGCAGGCTGCTTGGTCATGTCTTCAGGTAAAGCTCGTTGGAAGGAATAGAGACCATGTACCTTGAGTTTATAACCTTCGTGTGTTCTTATTTGATGCTGTTTGGCCACCGCAGCGTCAGCGTGCTCACCAAAGTCGCTCAAAGGATGAAGATTCTGACCCACGTCAAGAGCTTGTGAGAAACCAAAGGACAGGAGGTAACACTTAGGCTACCTTGAGATCCTGCGACTGCGGTATCCGATGCATGGGTGGAACTGGTGATCTCAGCACAGTCTGTTGTGAGAAGTTGAGTTTACCATTCAGTGCCGTGCGACTGCAAAAGGCATTGTGCTCACCATTTGTAGCGTTCATTCCGCAGACTATTCAGCTGACGACATTTAGCATTGCAGCCTGCGAATCCGCAGACATCAGAACACTATCCCCCGCAGTCCCCTCAAGTCTCGTGCCAGATCATCCATCCGCCTCCGTAGGTCATGCGTAGAATGCAATCTTCAGCGAGTCTAGAGGCTTGTCAGTCGATCAAGAGGCCCGAGTAGTGGTGCCATACCTCATACAACGAACAACCGAGACTTGAACAAATGTAATTGTAACTCGTTGCGATGTTCTTCGTAGTATACGGGGTGACGAAGATGGCAATCGGACTCGGAGCGTCACGTCAGAATGGTCCTGCAGAAAGAAATTGTCGCGTCAACAACCAAAAGAAATAGACAGCTATGTCCGTACTGACCTCCCTGAATCGAGTTTGTCACGTAAATCTGCAAGAAAAGTCTTCAGTGGTGACGCAGGACATATAACGCAATACTTCAGTTCCAAGCGGCGTCGTGTTGACCATCGAGTGGATGACATAATGTGCGAGCGTAATGGCTGGGATAGAGTACAAATGAAATGGATTGACAATTGCTCAATACTCATACAAAATTTCCGCCCTCAAGAGTTCAGCGCCCCATTAACTTGAAAGGCGACTGAGGGTTTGTGGAGCGATGATGCAGCTCACGTCGACTTGAACTCAAGTGTGACCTACAATAGCACCCTAGGTCAGCGATCCAGATAGAAAAGTGCTTTGAACATACATTGTCATGTCCTTCTTGAATGGTGCGGTGGAGGGCAGTGAAGAATCTGTTTATGTCTGTAATCGCTGACATGAGGCACGTCATGCACGCAGCCGTAGAATCCATCAGAAACGCCGATACCATACGCTCCTTGAACTCCAGCGGTCCAGTCAACAATGGTCTCTCATGAAATCCCTGGGTCAAACCGGCTGCGTAGTCCATAAACCACTTCTGAGCGGGACCGTAAGCGCTATTTACCGGCGCTGTGCAGCCACCACGACTGATGTGCTGATAAGACCAGAACCATGCAGGGGATGCAGGTTTCACAACTTGTTGAACAGCTGAAAGGGAGACGTCGCGGCACTTGACGTGGTACATGACGAGACTGCTCACCGCCTGACCAGTCAAGTGATCAAGATGGTGTGACTGTGCAAGGATCTCCACGATAGGAAAACGAAGGGATGATTTGGCAGCTGCAAGAGCTTGATCCTTGAACCTAAACATGCACGCAATACTGTATGCATGTACGGGCTCTTCATCCACGAGAGCCTTGAGACTATCCGATCCGTGCTGAGTGACTGCACTCATCTCGTACTTCCTCCCCGTCTCCAACGTGGCCGTCAAGATGATAGGATCAAGCTGAGGATTGGGTACGGGGTAGCAGATACGGAGGATCGTATCGATGACCTTGTCATCCTCGGTTACAGCAACCACTGGAAGCAGGGACTCGGAGTCTATGGTGTCACCCTGAGGAAGGGAGAATGTTGTCTCAAAGACGGGCGAAGCCTGGCAGAGAATGGATTTGAGGACCATGAAGTCCACGTTGTTGGATGTACGAAGGATGATGTCGGCATATTTGGGATTGTTGAACGGAGCCTCAGCGACCGTTGGAGCGACTGCCGACTTGGATGTGTGATCTGGATCAACCGTGACCGACATATTGCAAGATGGCAGAATGCTGGTGGTACTTGTACTTCGAGTTGATTTGTCTGCTGGACGTTCTATTTGTTTTTCTTTGGCTGCAGCTCCTTTTTGTGTGGCGCTCGCTAGTGGCAGGGACTCTCAGACTCAGACTGGCACAGTCTAGTATCGAGGACGTGTTGTTGCGTCGCTCTCAGGGACATATCCCATTTCGTGACGAGCGCAGTCAATCAGAGGTGAGTACTTCCCCTCTAACATGGTGCGTTCGACTGAAAATTCTCCTTGTTTAGATTCAGATGTCAGTCACATCGGTTGACTCGTCAGACCCTCAGATTTCAAAAATCCGTTCTTCATTAATCTTTTGTGCTCGACTCTAGGCATGTGCTCCATCCCCCTTCCGCGGATCATTCCCCTCTATTTCGGCGTGGTGTCGGGTCTCCTTTGATGATAGCATATCACTCTGGGACTGCTCTTGCGGTTTCAGGATGCATATGTGCGTTTCTTTCTGTAGCGGAAGAGAATATTTTCGTACCAGCTCATGGTCTCCGAGCTCTCACCCTTCAATTCGACAATATTCTGTGTACGAAACAGAATAACGATTTGTATTAATGTAATGTAAAGAGTGGGATGGAAGTGCAATACACTTTGTACCGATTTGGCTTTCCATGATACTGTGTAAGTGGAGGTTGACTACAAAAACATGCCATATCTCATTCTGCACGGCCACTCGAGTAATATACATTCGACTACTCGGCACTTCCAACGTTTCCAACGATTCGAGAAGATGTTCCGTTTATACAAATAAAATCGATACCCGAAAGACCCCCTTGAAGACCTGCAACACAACTCTAGTTCGGTATCCAGGTAAACAAAGCAGGACTCAAACTCTCGAGAATCCCCTGCCCCTGAAGACAGCTATAAATGTTTCCGAGGTTATTCCCGCAGACGGTATCAAAAACGCCAGTCCCAATGGAATACGTATAGCAGCTCTGCTTGACCCCATTCCAATACGTCCCGAGCTCCATCGTGCTGCAATCGACCTGCCAGAACGGACCGGGGCTGTCCCCAGTCCACACGTACACGCCGGGGCAGATCGTCGCCAAAGAACGCGGTGTGGGGATCTCGAGTCCGAAGAAGGCGTCACTGCCTTCGTTGACGAGCGTGGCGGCGGCATTCGCGTTTCCGTCGGTGACGAAGTTGTCGCCGATCTTGAGGAAGCCTTGGGAGCCGGCGGGGAAGCAAGCCGCCGCGGGGAAGCTTCCTCCGGTGGGGTTATTCACGTTGTTCACGTTAGGGTCGAGAGCGGGGTCGACGTAGGGAGGTACGGGAGCCTCGGCGGGAGGCTTGACGTTCCACTTATCAGTGATGGTATTTGCAGTAGAAGAGATCGAGTTGGAGAGCTGAAAAAGCCAATTGTCAGGTATGAAATACTGGACATAATAATAGAGAACTCACTACCGTACCGAGATTGTTCACCGCACTGGAAAAGAACTGGGGTCGTTGAAATGGAAAATAGACGTGAACGATGCTAAGGTAGATTGAGCATTGTCAAGAGCAGAGGTCGCAGAATCAAGCGCATTGGCGATATCGGTAGCCGTGGTGGCTGCAGCCTTGATGATAAGTATCGGTCAAATGGTTGCATTCTTTCAGTTGTCGGTCAGTACTCACAAGAGCTGCTGCTGCTGATGCCACATCGGCAGCGGCGGCTTGTGCAGCCGTTTTCTCCGCGGCAGTCAAGGAACTAGTTGCAGCGAGGGCTGTCCAATTGTCGTCAGTAAGGGACAAGACAGAGAAGGTCAAAACAGCATACCTGTGGCTGCGGCAGAAGCAGTGGCTGTAGCACTGCTAGCTTGAGTCTCCGAATCCGCTTGTGCCGAANTGGTCTGCGTCGGACGTGCCGTCACAGTTGTAATTGAACANAAGGGAGTCCTCTGTTGACGCTTGGCGATCGGAGGCACCGTCACGGTAGGAGGGAGAGTGTTGTTGAATTGGGCGATGTATAGACGACGCAGCAAAGCGTCATCGCTGCCTGACTCGTCGTCTGAGCAAGGACTGCAGTCGAATGGCTTGTAGCTCNGAGACGGTTGTAGAGCGGTGTCCGTGTCGAGATAATCGGTGTCTTCGTGCAAGCGGATCAGGAGGAGGGACGGCACGGCTGTTAGTGATTTCTTGAAGGAAGTTCTGCTTCTTGTTGAAGAGCCAAGCCCCGCCAGTGTTCAGAGTACCGACAGCATGGAGATCAGCCGTTGCAGGCCGTGTATCGGTGAGCTGCAAGAGGTATTTGTGGCACATCCCGGGGTACTGGCTATTGAGATTTCCAGGTTTTTTCCACTGGCTGCGAGCTTCGTTCTCGAGGCGAAGCAGCGAACTAATAGAGGTTTGAAGCGTCGACTGGAAACTTTGCTCGATTTCGGGGACACNGGCGATCACCGCGCCATTATCAATACCACCCTCGAGTGCAGAGTTGAAGGGGAACTCGTCGCAAGATACCTTTGAGGTGATGACGTCAGTATATGGATGTCGGAGCTGAAGANGCAAGCCGTACCTTCCAATAAGAAGGATCATGCTGACGGGGGTCACACTTTCCCGCCGCCTGCAGAGCAGCCTTCTGAGCAGGTGTGCATACGCCTCTGCGGCGTTAACCAGTATTGAATGGATCGTACGTCAGGATGACCTGATCGTTCGTGAGGAAGCCGGAGTCACNGATATTCGCGCAAATATTGGGGAAGTAATCGCAGTAGTACGTCAACGTGGGGAGCGGGCTCGGAGTGTCNATACTTCCTTTGCACGTGTCGGAGCTGACAGTAGCGAGCACGCTGAACGGATCCAAGTCAAGCAAGGTGGCGGACCCTGCAACGGCATGCAAGGCAGACGATGTCCGAGACTGAGGTGCACTGCCATTCTGCACCGTGACGGTGGGACTGCCGAACGGCAAGCTGAGCGGAACGGGCGTAGTACCATTATTGATAAACACTGGAGGATGAATGTTGGGAGGTTGCCATGGTGCCTTTCCGAACGGGAAGGGGTTGGATAAGTTGACATGCGAGAAAGAGAACGAGGACGAGGTGACGTTGACGTGCATGGNGCCTGAGTCAGCGTTGATCTTCCGAGCAGCAGAGACCTGAACCACAGCGCTCGTAGTATTGTCAGGAGGCTCCTGAGGTGAGTTGTCGTCCATGCATAGAGTCGGATCAGTGAGGGGGCAAGNGGAGTTGTAGTGAGGATCCCAATCATCCGTGTTCTCATCGCGGTCGCTGCTTGGGGGGTCACGGATTGCAGAATCTCCAGGTTGATCAATAATGGTAGGCCACGAGTAGTGCAGCCAGTCGTCCAGGTTCTTGTATGGAATCTGACCATCAACACAGAGAGTGNTGGAACAGAACTAGACTCCGCGTGAGAATTTGTCGTTTATAGGCAAAAAGAAATGACATACACCAGCCCAGGTAGCAATTTCTGACCACCATGCTAGAACGTCGTCACCAGACCTGTTCCATGGTCAATTCAGTTCGCGATCACATCGAACAAGAAGACATACATAGGCCAACTATTGCTACCGGTACCTTGAATGGTACCGTAGAAGTAGTTGACAAAATCAGCTGCGAAGGTAGCTCATCAGTGTGAGCAGAACTTTGAGGTCTCTCTACGTACTCCATGTAACGGCACAAGCACTGGCATTGGATGAGGAAGTGCACGAGCTAATCATAGGACTATAGACATAGTAACCGCATACATAAATCTAGTTGTCGACTGTCGAGAGAACGATGAAGGACTTACATTGTCGATATCCAGATTTGTCGTCTTTTAAGCACTCCGCACGATCCCGTACAATATAATGTGTCCATAAGAGGTGCCGACTATCGTACTTGTGGGTCAGGATTCACTGCTAGAATACGGTGTGCAGAACTCACCCCAGCGCAGGTCGCCGCAGAGAAACATACCGGCGACGACCATACCTCCATTGTTGTGATCTGATTTATTAGTGAGTCAGTTACTTCGCTGAAGAAGACGATTGACTAGAGTGCTTACCTGAGTGCTTGAGACTGCACTAATGCAGAGACCAACGAGCGAAGCGCAAGCAGCCTGCGGAGCTGATATGCACGTTCCAGTAGTCCTGGTTTGACGGGGGGACATGTTCGACCACAGAGCGTTTCACTGAGAGCGGCAATGTCCCAGCTAAAGCTTTGGGGATACTGTAGCCCAAAGGCAAGACCTGTAGAAGAACTGAGAAGAAATGCATGCTTGGAGTTGCCGCGCTGAGGTTCCTTCATGCTTTATGGAGGCATTTTATACGGTCGTGACCGTTAAGACACATGACCATGTGGGTCGACCCTCAGAACGAATATGATCCACGAATCTTGGTCTTCGTATTGGACCAATGGGATCACGACAAGACATCTCGACAGGGCGTGCACCGGACGCGTATGAGCATATTCTGGACATCGTCCCATGGTCAGACCAACGCTCTTCCGTCGACGTCGAGACTGGAAGACACACCGTAAAACGCACGCAGGTTCTTCATGCGGTCCAGGAACCTCAGGGAGGTTTACTAGGCTGGATGCATTTTAGAGAACCTGGGGTCCGATGTAGTCTAGAAAATGCAATGTTGAGCCTTCGCAGGATGCGGGCCATCAGGCTCTGAGGAAAAACTCATCAGCACTCTGTAGATAGAATACCTCCAAAGAGCAAAGCAGCGAGAGTGAATCCGAAGAACAACCTGGGCACCTGACGCGCACCGACGCTTGCAGATGTTCCGTTACACCGACGTTGTGTTGTTGATCTGGCCACTGGAATCGGGATTACCCAAAATTTGTATAGGTGAGTGGACTTCAAGAGGCTTCATATCTGCCGAAGTTTGACCCCAGGTTTGAGCGAAATGGGTCCCTGGAGGAATTCGGAGTAAGCCAAGCGTGGTTCGCGAGCACAATATTAAGTTCAGCGGTGTTTGCAAGGAAACATCGTACGGACTCCGGAGTTTGAAGTGATGGCAGAGCCGAGTGGTGCCGAGACGATGGGCCGAGGATGCCGTAGATGCAGCGGAGCGCGATTCAAACTCCGTAGGATCACCTACGCTCTATAGAACGAATGTTGTCTGTACTAGAGGTTAACTGTGTGAGCCTACGCATTTCGTGGCGAAGCTACTTAATGACATTCAGATCAATCATGTGTGCGGTGAGGCGGTACTTGCCGTCCACGGTGACCGGGCTACCGTGGCGCATTCGACTGAAATGCTCCCTTCTTTAGATTTAGTTAGATGCCAATAACATCGTTTGACACAGTAGACCTTCAGACCTCATGGATTACATTCTTCCTCAACATTTATGATATCATCATGATAATGCTACGTCCTCCCCTTCTACCCCCTTCTTCTTCGGAGTCGTCCGGCGGGGTCACCAATATTCACTGCCAGTGTCTGGTCTCCTTTCAACATGATCAGACACTTACGACAGTAGCTGTTTCCGTATCACCGCGGGATGACTCTTGCGACCTCAGAATTTGCGATAATCTATTTCTGTCTGGAGAGAGATCATTCCTGTGCTAGCTCATGGCGGCAACACTCAGCCTTGAGTTCGATACTGTGCTATAGCTATCTGCACGAAATGAAATGACAATCTGCTCCGGAGAAATGCACCTTTGGATTACGATCTGTATCAATCCTGTGAAGGGTGGGAGGGATGTACGACGCATTTCTTGAACATGACGGTACAAATACATGAAACAATGCTTGTGTGAACGGCATACTAGGTATTACTTTCCGCCGTTGAAACACCGGGCATGTCAAGCTGAACCTGAAGCAAGACCGGCCGCGGGATTAGAGGAGGAATTTACGCAAGAAACGAAATAGCTACGTACCTTGCAATGTGCACTTTCTATCCGAGTCCGAAGCTCTCCGAGAAATTTCGCGATATCCCATATGGAAGAGTCCCGACATCGACTGCATGCGGCAGTAGAGTTTGCCACGAAAGCCGACTTCATGCGCTCGCTGAGTGTGACCCACCCGGCCCAAACGGCGTCTCCGCAAAGGTGTTTGTCAACGTGGACATGAAGTTCAAGAACCACTGGTGGTGTATGCCATAGATTGCACCGGATACGACAGGAGAGCAGCCCATTTCTATAAAATAAGTTTTCGCGCGATCATAGCCTGCATTGTGATGAAGGTCCCAGAAGTACCTCTCGTGCATCAGGCTGCGAGCAGCCTGGATGAGAACAAGAAGTGAGGCGTCGCGACATTGAGCGTGATACATAACAAGACTCCGGACTGCGAGACCGTTCGAGTGGTCAAAGTGTTCCGGCGGCGTGAGAAGCGTTGTGAGAGAGAAACGCAAAGAGAATTTAGCGGCTGCCATAGCTTCGTCCTTACGCCCCGTTATATAGGCAATGCAGAATGCCTGGGCAGGGTATTTCTCCACGAGATCATCTATCCTTCCAATGGTATACTCCTTGACTGCCTCCATCTCATACTTCCTTCCGGCCTCTGATAAAGCCACCCGGAGTCCGGAGTCAACTCGAGGACTAGGAATAGGATAACAGATACGGAGGATCGTATCCATGATCTTGTCGTCCTCGGAGACGGACCACTGGCAGCGAAGAGCTTCCGGCCCTGCCGGTAGTCGCAGCCTGAGGCCCCCGAGGAAGGGTGAAAAGACAGGCGACGCCTGGCGCAAGATGAGTTTGAAGACTCGAAAGTCGACATTGTTGGATGTGCGGATGATGAGATCGGCGTCGGGATAATGGGTCGCTGGCGATCGTGGGGGATTAATCCGTAAGATGAACGGGATCGTTCGACGACGACGCGACTTTCGACAAGTAGAATGGCCGTAGCAGATGATTGGGCTTGAAGGTCGCTGACAAAGGTCGCTAGATCTTGCGTTGGCCACTGACCGTGACTGCTGTGAGCATGATCTCGATGATAAGGCGGAAAAAGGTCTTGTTTAGCTATGTTTGCATCAGTCTGCCTGGCTTTGGTTACGCGTCGACGTCAATGGTGGTGTACACACTCATATTAACAGTGACCCGTTGCTTTGGTCAAGGTACGGAATCTAATAAACCTAGCTATGTCGTTCTCAGTTGACCTTGAATATTAGAACTACAACCGCCGTCTGAAGTTTCGTCATGTCCTTCAGTATCGCTGTTCCGAGCCTACACAAGGCTGCAAACAATGGCTTGTCGAGCGACTCAAATCCAACTCCCACCACTGCAGACCCTCCCTTTGACGATGTCGCTGCCGACGTGATCCTCAGATCCTCAGATCACGTCGACTTTCGCGTCTACAAAACCATCCTGTCCCTGGTCTCCCCAATCTTCAGGACCATGTTCATGCTCCCTCAGGAGCAGACACGAGATTCAGAAGGAGAGATCAGATCCGCTAGAGATATCCCCGTGGTAGAGATGCCGGAACGTAGCGAGAGACTACACCTGATGCTCACGCTGTGTTATCCGCGGTTGCCCGCCATTCGATCGCGGCCCACCTCCGAATCCTTGGACACACAGCACAGCTTGGTTCGCATTCACGACGCCGTAGAGATCTATAGTAAATTCGACATAGATGAAGCCAAGGAACTTGCCGTCACGACTATGCGCTCGTTGGCAGAAACCAAACCTGTCTTGATCTACATGCTGGCCTGTCGGTACGGATATCCCCACATTGCTCAAGAAGCAGCGATGTGTTCTCTTCATCGGCCGATCTCTTCTATCATTTCAGAGGAGATTGACCTGGAAGGAATATCTGCGATCGCTTATAGAGCACTCTTAACATATCACCAAAGGTGTTTTGAGGCGACTCTCGCGTGTGTAAACCGATGGCCGTCAGCATGTAACTGGCGCGATGCAGGCTACTTTTGGTTCCATGGGAGCACCCATCGGTTCAAAAGCCAATGCCCCGTCCAATATTATGTGGATCATGCTGATGATGAAGGGGTGACGCGCAGAGTGCAGACATGGCTCAAAGTCTTCATGGGAGACATCGTCGGGAAGATAACCAAGCCACGTGGTATTAGAGACGTCCTCACAGTGAGAACTATGCTCCGGCACTACCTCATGTTACCTCCGACAGGGCAGCGGTGCGATTTATGTTACAGTGCGGCATTCGATGATATATCCCACTTCGTTGCCGAGCTCGAGCGGAAAATCCAACTCGGGCATGCTGAGGTGAGTTGTATCAGGCTTTCAATGCTAGCGCTCCACCCGTGTCGGTTACTGAAGGTTCGACGCAGATCAAGCTGGATGTCAGTCATATTGTCATGGCATGATTCATTCTCATGGTAGTTTCGACTCGACCACCCTGTACTTATAGTACCCAGAACATGTATCACCCCCATGTTGCTTTGCGCCTCGTTCGTATATCATCTATCTGTAACAGTTTAGCTTTCCATGATACTGTCGAAGTGGAGGTTAGTTAACGAAAACAGGCCATGTCTCACTCTGCACAACCACCCCTGGACATTTTCATTCAATTACATGATACTTTCAACGTTTCCAAAGATCCGAGAAAACGCTGCGTACAACAAATTCATCACATATAAAAAACCGATAACCGAAAGAACCTTCTGAAGATGTACCTGCAACATATCTAATTCGGTACCCAAGTAATGAAAGCAGGATTCAAAGTGTTGAACATCCCCTGCGCCTGAAGACAGCTGTAGATGTTTCCGAGGGTGTTACCGCAGAAGACTCCAAACGTATTGGTCCCCGTGTTGGAATACGTATAGCAGCTCTGCTTGACCCCGTTCCAGTATGTCCCAAACTCCATCGTGTTGCAGTCGACCTGCCAGAACGGGCCGGGGCCGTCCCCGGTCCATTGGTACACGCCAGAGCAAATGGACGCCACAGAACGCGGCGTGGGGATCTCGAGTCCGAAGAAGGCGTCGCTGCCTTCGTTGACGAGCGTGGCGGGGGCGTTCCCGTTAGCGTTGGTGAAGAAGACGTCGCCGATCTTAAGGAAGCCTTGAGAGCCAGCGGTGAAGCAGGTGGCCGCAGGGAAGCCTCCACCGCCGGGACTGTTTACGTTGTTCACGTTGGGGTCGAGAGAAGGGTCAACGTAAGGAGGTACGGGAGCCTCAGTGGGAGGTTTGACGTTCCACTTGTCAGTGACGGTATTTGATGTTGAAGAAATGGAGTTGGAGAGCTGAAAACACCAGTTGTTCAGCGTGGAGACCGCGAATCATGTCAGAGAACACACCGAAGCACCGAGCATGTTCACCGCGCTAGAAGGTGGAGGAGAGCTGGGATCGTTGAAATGGAAAATGGATGTGAACGACGAAAAGATAGATTGGGCATCGTCAAGAGCGGAGGTAGCGGAATCGAGTGCATTGGCGATATCAGCAGGAGCAGTAGCCGCAGCCTTGACAAAAATCTTCATTAGATAGTTGTGTTTAAGGTTGACGGTCAATACTTACAAGGGCTGCTGCTGCTGCCGCGACGTCGGCAGCTGCTGCAGCAGCGGCTTCTGCAGCAGCGGCTTCTGCGGCGGTCAATGCACTAGTTGCAGCGAGGGCTACCAAGCACTCGTTAATGAGGAACATGACAGAGGATGTCAAATAGCATACCTGCGGCTGCGGCGGCAGCAGCAGCAGCAGCATTACTGGCTTGAGTCTCCGAGTCTGCTTGTGCCGCACTGGTCTCCGTCGGACGAGCCGTCACCGTAGTCGTGATCGAGCAAGAGGGACCGCTGCCCTGACGCTTGACTACAGGGGGTAACGTCACCGTAGGAGGAAGAGCGTTTCTCAAGGTGGTGTTGTTCAGAGATAGACTGCGCAGCAAATCCTCATCGCTGCCTGACTCATCGTCTGAGCAAGGGCTGCAGTCGAATGTCTTGTAGCTACGAGACGGTTGGAGAGCGGTGTCCGTGTCGAGATAGTCGGTGTCTTCGTCAAGCGGATCAGGAGGAGGCACGGCACGGCTGTTGGTGAGTTCTTGGAGGAAGTTCTGCTGCTGGCCTGAGAGCCATGCAGCTCCTGTGTCAAGCGTACCAACGGCGTGGAGGTCAGCAGTAGGAGGACGCGTGTCGGTGAGTTGCAGAAGGTACTTGTGGCACATCCCGGGGAACTGGCTCCCAAGACTTCCAGCTTTTTTCCACTGGCTGCGAGCTTCATTCTCTTCGCGAAGTAGTGTACTGATAGAGGTTTGAAGTGTAGACTGGAAACTTTGCTCGATCTCGGGGACACCGGCGATCACCGCGCCGTTGGCAAGACCGCCCTCGAGTGCAGAGTTGAAGGGGAACTCGTCGCAAGATACCTTCGAGATGATGATGTCAGTAGATACATATTGAGAGTCAAGACAGAGGTTGTACCTTCCAATAAGAGGGGTCGTGCTGGCGAGGGTCACACTTTCCCGCCGCCTGCAGTATAGCTTTCTGAGCAGGCGTGCACACTCCTCTACGACGCGTACCGGTGTTGAACGGGTCGTATGTCAAGATGACCTGATCGTTCGTGAGGAAACCAGAACCTCGTATATTTGCGCAAATATTGGGCAAGTAGTCGCAATAGTACGTCAACGTGGGGAGCGGGTTTGGAGTGTCAATACTGCCTTTGCAATTGTCGGAGCGGACGGCAGGAAGAACCCTGAACGGATCCGCGTCGAGCAAGGTGGCGGACCCTGCAACGGCATGCGAGGCAGATGAAGTCCGAGACTGAGGCGCACCGTTCTGCACCGTGACCGTAGGACTGCCGAAGGTGAGGTTGAGCGGAACGGGCGTAGTGCCATTATTGATGAACACTGGAGGAGGGATATTGGGGGGTTGCCACGACGCCTTCCCGAATGGGAAAGGGTTGGACAAATTGACATGCGAGAAAGAGAATACAGACGAGTTGACATTGATGTGCACAGCGCCTGAGTCAGCGTTGATCTTCCGAGCAGCAGAGACCTGAACCACGGCGCTCGTGGTATTGTCAGGAGGCTCCTGAGGCGAGTTGTCGTCCACGCATAGAGTCGGATCGGTGAATGGGCAAGCGGAGTTATAGTGAGGATCCCAATCATCCGTGTTCTCGTCACGGTCGCTGCTCGGGGGGTCACGGATTGCAGGGTCTCCAGGTTGACTGACAATGGTGGACCACGAAAAGTGCAGCCAGTCGTTCAGGTTCGTGTACGGAATTTGACCATCAACACAGAGATTCCCGGAACAAAACTTTACTTCGTGTGAGAGATTGTCGCTCGTGAGCAGCAAGAAAAGGAATGACATACACCAGTCCAGGTAGCGATTGACGACCACCATGCCAGAACGTCGTCACCAGACCTATTCATAATCAATTCGATTCGCGATGATTTAAGACGAGACCTACAAAGGGAAGCTGTTTGTACCGGTACCTTGAATAGTGTTGTAGAAGTAGTTGACAAAATCGGCTGTACATGTGAAGAAAGTTCATCAGCTTGAGCGGAGTTCCAAAGCATGCAGGACATACTCCATGTGACGGGACAACCATTGGGCTGGAATGCGCACGATCCGACCATAGGAGCGTAGACCTTGTGAAATTATTGGTGAAACAGCCCAACTGTCGACTCATTCATCCTAGTACTCACATTGTCGTAGTCCAAACTAGTCAAGGAGTCAAGCGCATTGCACGATCCCGCGCAACAGACTGCGTCCACCAGAGGTGCCGACTAACGGTGATGTGTAGAGTCAGGTCTCGCTATTTGACAGCTACGGTGTACAGCACTCACCCCAGCGCATGTCGCTGCAGCAAAACAAACGGGCGACGACCATAAGTCAATCGCTGTGATCTAGGTTCTCGGTGAGTCGGTCACTTCGTCGAAGGAGATGACTTAGATAACTTACCTGTCCGCTTCCGACCGCACTGATACAGAGGCCGACGAGCGAGGCGCAAGCAGCCTGTGGGGCTGAGATGCACGTTCCAGTAGTCGTGGATTGACGAGGGACATGTTCAACCACAGACCGTTCCACTGAAAGCGGCAATGTCCCAGCTAGAGCTTTAGGGATACCGTAGCCCAAAGGCAAGGCATGTAGGAGAACTGTAGAGAAACGCATGCTTGGAGTTGCTGCGCTGACTATCCTTCGTGCTTTCTGAAGACATTTTATACGTTTGGGCTCGTTGAGACGTAGGAGCATCTGGGTAGATCCACGGAACGCGTATGATCAACGTACCTTGGTCTTCTTGTTCGGCGGTCGGGATTACGACAAAGTATCTCAGCAGGACGCGCACAGGACGCACATGAGTATATGCTGAACATCATCCCATGGTCAGACAAAACCTCTTCTGTACTAGAAGACACACCGTATAGCGAACGACTCGTGCGCTCACTCAGTACTGAATGATGCATTCCAGGAACCTCGGGAGTGCCACTGGACTGGGCGCATTCCGGGAGAACTTGGGGTCCGATGCTGCCTTGAAAGCGGGATGCTGAACCTTTCGCGGGGTGCAGCCATCAGGCTTTGAGGAAGAACTCGTCGCCATCCAGCGAGTAGAAATCATTTCTGAATGAGCATTTCGATGTGGACGAAACAATCACCCAGGTGTGAGTACTATCCGCTGGTACGCACAATGCCCGTAGAATCCGGTGAGCAAAACAGCGAGAGTGAACATCTTGGGCGCCCGATGTCCAGTGCAGGCGTTCCGTTACTACTTCCGTAGGACTCGGAGAGTGGGCGCGCCATGACAGATCTTCAGAAGCAAGTTGCCCGTGGCGGAGAACACAAGAGAACACATGGCTACCAGTCGTTCCAAAAATAACTTTCCAGAGTGATGACGGTCCCGCAACTTTTGAATGTCCTTGTGGGCGACAAAGGCTCGTTCCTCGGCCATGCCAAATCCAGAGGGTCAAGCGCACTATGTCGATAGAAAACAATAGGCACTGAGCGTTTGTGAGCCGCGTTCTCTGATGGATGTGTTCTTGGCAAGAGTCAAAGTTCTCAAAGCGAAAGTAAGTCGCCCACTTTAGTCTACGATGCTACCAGCGGATACTTAGGTCAGCTTGACGTCACATTCCTTAGAATGTACGGGCTTATGGCCGAACCTCGGAGGGATACGGGAGGAAAACAGGTCTGTGACCGCGACGGAGCAACCTGACGGGAAGGAGGTGAACAATAAGAATCTGTACTCCACAGATCACTCATCAGCTCACCTGCGGCGACCTCTTCCTAGCGAATACGAATACCGATGCAGCGACTCTGTGGAATTCCTTCGGTACCTGGGTAAAACTCCTTGACTTCCATATCCTAATACGCAGACCTCTTCAACACTGCGGCCTGCGCAAGAGAGTTCGCAAAGCGGTGTGGACTGCCGGTCTTCGCGGATGAGCGAAAACCAGTGGTGTGCCGCAGAAGAAGCATCGGAGAGGGACCTGCTGTGGCTGCGATAAGTAGTCTGGGGCAAAGAAAACCTCGTGAAGAAGCACGGTACTCAGTATTGTTCAACCTTTAACGTCGAATCGTACTCAGTATCCCTCAGACCAGATGAGGCACATTGAAATGATATAAAAACAACCTCGTAAGACGAGACAGAGCATTTGCCATCCACTAACATCTTCAGAGATCTTCAGTGACTCTCTATACCTTCAAATATCGGATACAGGTGAGCATGATGCATAAATTCGTCGTAATGAACACGAAATAAGTAAGGACTCACGCTCGTACACCTATAGTGATGATGATGAGAAGGATGAGTGCAGTATCCAAGTGCTGTACGATTGCACGTATACACTGACGAGGTTGTTTGGCAGTGAGGTCACAACGTCGACTGTGTTCAACTTCAACGCGGCAGAGAGCCTCAGGCACATTCCGCCACCGTGGACGTCATGGCGATGGTCAAAATTGAAGAGATGATCGATGAGTGGCGGCGAATTCGCTGCTCGCGCCGATAGCCTTGGCAATGGTTTATAGGTTTGCGAATGCTGTACATGACAAATTGAAAGAGACTCACCACATGCTTTTGCTGCAAGATGCAGAATCTCGTCCGGAATGCATTCTCCGAGACTGACCCTCGCAGAGTCCTGCAGTACTACTACGCGAGGGCGTGTATCATTTCTTCTTCGAATCGGGGCCAATTGGCCCATTGGAGCTGTGATCCGGGCATGCATGAGTACAAGATAGTACGACAACCTCATGTAGTAGCTTTTGAAGGCAGCCAGGAAGAATCTGCACTTAGCCGCAGTGCAATGCATTTGCTAGTCTCGTTCCCCATCAGGAAAAACCTACTTCTCTAAATCACACCGACATCAGACAAAATTACAAGGGACCCATGTAATGTCGATAATTTTGTTGAATCTCTCTGACACTTGTAATATCGCATGCATTTATCATGGTTCAGTGTAATCATAGTATAGCTTCAAGTTCCATTGATTGTTTTGTATAATCATAGTGC
>SGPM01000275.1:0-36845 GCA_004802725.1 Antrodiella citrinella
CTTGCATCGTGCGCTCCTCGCTCATCGACGCGAATTCGATATCGGTGAGGCGACGGAAATAGATGGTATTTTCTTGCCAGCCCTTCAGCAGCAGCTCCAGCTTCTGCAGGTTCGAGACGTCGCTGAGATTCCGAAACGGAACCTCATCGTGCGGCCAACCGACAATGATAACTCGGTATTTCACGACGATGTCTTTCCAGTAGCTGGGCCATCGCATGGATGCGCTCTCGTCTTGCGTGATATCTCCTGCAAATAGTTCGTTCGATGAGCGGTAGCAGGGGGGACAGCGAAGAAAGACTCACGCAAAGCATCCTTCATGATTCGACGAATCTCTGCGCGTGTCTCTGACATGCGCTCACTGTAGCTCTTCTTGGGAACCACACGGAACTTTGACTGGTGTGCGGCGGCTGGGTTAGTCTCGAGGTCTGAGCTACGAGGCATAGTGGCGGAGAGAGTGGAGAGCTTGGATGGGTGATGACAGCGGTGTCGAGGCGAAAAGAATTGCTTGAGACATTTGTCGACTCCCTGTTCATATAGGTAGTGACTTGAGGTTCCGACTTTGCAGAACTTCTTCCGGCAATGCAGTCAAGGTGCTTGCTGGATCTTCGCCGAGCAACCGCCGGAGAGCCGGGGACATTGAGGTTGGTGAGAGCTCTGTTCACATCCCGAAAACAGAAGGGTATTCCACGCTCACCAAAGCCACGTTAGCTCACAGGGCAGCGATAGACGAAGCTGGCCGGAAGAAGCAGAAGAAATCCACAGCAAGGCGCGGTGGCAGTAACTAGATGGTATGTCCACCGAAAGGATACTTGACAATTCACTGGGATGGGACGATGATTTCGGCAAGTCAAGTCGCCGTAAATGTGGAATGACACGGTGGACTGTAAGCCTGGAAATGATACTGCCAGTGCTGTGCCGCCGGTCAATCCGAGGCTATCGGCGATCTTTTGTTGTAGTTAAATATGAGGGTGGCCGGTTGTTTCGCACTGCTCACATGCGATGTCCAAGAAGTTACGGTATGCGTCGCGGGAGGATCGATTCGTCAATGTAGCCTACAGGAGAGCGCGTTTATCGCGTTAATCAATGAGAATATCTGAGAGCCTTGCGGAGAGGATGGCACTCACGGAGCCCCCACGCGTCTCCATATTCGACACATCGGTGGTATTTCAGATGCAAAAAAACAGCATCGGCCTTCGCTGATCTGACCATGACATGAGTCTTCTTGCCCGTATAACTCAAAGCATCCGCGGTGGTGCCTCAGGTCTAATTACGGCATGGTTATTTGGTGTGCAGCTGCAATGAGACGCGTTGTTTTGAGTCGGAGAGCGAGGTGGACAATGACGCGGCTTACTTGGGAGGTGTTTTACACCGTATCTGTAACGGAAGAGAAGACAAGCTTTTGGAATGTACAGAAACCTGGTTTAAGTTGGAGGTGAAGAGAGACTTAGAACGCTCGAGAAGGATCGAGAGCGTGGGCTCTACCCCGCGGATTCGCTAGGATCACAAAACAGAAAAACGTGGTGCATCTAGGTGTTCTACTTCTGTTGGATCACGAGGGATTTACAGAGTCAACGCCGATAACTTCTCAAAACAAGACGAATGAGGAAGCTCGACTCACATATGTGGATGTGCCAGCAACTTTCAAGGACTGAGACTTGATCCGTTCGTTTGAAATGCCTAGAACTTGACAGCGCATAGCACGAGCGTTGTCCAGTCGTGGTCTCCCGTATTCAGTCCAGGGAAGATTTGCGAGCCCTGCGACTGAATAGCAGTACGCTCCATCTACATCACAGAAGAAAAATGTTGCCTCCAGTCAGAACACATGTAGGCAACGGTGGAAACGCTCGCCACTTTATCAGAGATCTAGCGCTGCATGCTGTATGTTGCAGTGAAAGCTTGAAGGTAGTGATGCACCGAGGTTCACAGTTGTGTCCCCGTATGCATACCGATGGGATGCGTGGCCGCAGTCAACCAGCGGTACAAATTAACTTGGCAAGCTCCTGTCACCTTGGAGTTCATATAATAATGCGAAGATCGTCTTCCTGGTTCCGAGGATTTGTTTTTCATAGAGTATTGAGACATTCCACTGGTGTGGAAGACGTGGAATGTTTACAAAATGCGACGTGCACGATGGATAATACAGATGAATGATGATCAGCTCGGCATTTTCCTGTATGGCACGCTCACCCAGTATGTTGACAGTGTTGTTCGAAAAGAAAGTCAGCCAATCACTCGAACACACACAGTCCATTTGACGTGGCAGCTTACACTTTGAGGGAGGCCCCGGGGAACCTTTTGGATCACTGACTCATGTACTCATGACGAGATGTTGGAGAACTCGGAGACTTTGTGTTGACTCTGATGCGCTGGAGAGTTTCGATCGGCGGTAAGAAACAAGGTTGATCTCGCCTGCCTCCTGGGTTTCCAGACACTCTTGCTTGTCGGTGAAACTCATCGAAGTCATCGAAGTCACAGCGATAAAGCGAGATTGGCAACTGCCAGTGAAGTGAGAGGTGAACCGCAAACGCGGTGATCAAAGTGGCGATCTATTTCGACGCTGGTAGGCACACTGCAACGTGAACATTGAACGTAGAACTTGTGTTCTCGTTGGGCAAAGGTTGTTACCGGCAGAAAGCCGGCGGCTGCAAACAAACCCACCACCCACTGAGATCTGAGAGGTAAACGGAAATGTATCGAGGGTAAGGACTTGTCTCCCACATCGACAGAGTCGTTCATATGTCTCATGGTGATCTCATGCTTGCCAGAATAGATCCCGTCCGACATTTCGGCTACGGAAAGCCATCGACCGTTCGAAAGTAGCATATAGATGCCACCACTTCATGAGAGCGGACCATGGTCGCGTGGTCAAAGCTCACGAACATGTGTAAGCGAATCTAGCAGAATCTTCCCATAAATTAGGCATGCTCAAGTATACTCAGTACGCTACCGTTACAGCTCGTCATGCACCTCCGGAGTCTCTGCTGGTTCCGCCGCCGCCGTAGGGGTAGCCTTTGCGGCGACAGTCTCCTCCTCACCAGCCTCGGTCTCGACTTGAGTCTCGTCCACCAGGGGCGTCGTTGACGCAGCAGGGACTTCCACCGGAGTCTGTTCAGTAGGCACAGCGTCCGAATCCACCTCTGGTGTTGGCTCTACTCTGGGTGCTGGCGTCTTCGGGTGACCCGTCTCCGTCTCTGGTTCGAATACAACTTGAGCACCGTCGCCTGTCTTCATCATCGGGGCTGATTGGGTAGACTTCGCTGCTGCTTCGGCCTGAGACTTGAGGATTTTCTTCATCGGATCCTCGGGCTTGTCTCCGGCCTTCTTGTCCCCAGCCTTCTGACCTTTCTTTGGCATGTCGCCCATGCTACCTGGGAAGCCGTTCTTGCCGTGGAAGTCTTTGCCATGCTGCTTGATAGCCTCCTCGAAGTCAATGAGGTCACTAGAGCGAGCGGTCAGCCTGTGCCGGATTATAAGACCGAAAGGATGAAAGTTACCTGAAACCACCATGGGCGAGAGCTATCCGCTGGACCTCCTGCTGACGCTCGATCTCGAGCTCCTCTTCAGTAGGCTCGAACTCTTCGGTCGCAGCTTCCTCGTTCAGGATTTCAAGGTCTGCGGTTCCGTCAATGATGGAGTCGAAGAATTTCGTGAGAGAGTCGTGCTTGGTGAGCCCTGTAGATCAAGGTCAATGAGTTGCAATGAGTGATAGGTAGGTGAATGACATACCTTCATACCGCACAAAGTCCGTCTTGCCTGGAGGGTAGATGAGGACCTTTGAAGATCCCTTCTCGCCAGCCTCCATACCCATCTTTACTGAACTCTTTCCCTTACGATCCCGGTGAATGGCGAAAGTGAAGTGATCCTTGTATTTGTTGCCAAGGACTTGCCAGAGGATCGGGATGTGTTTGCCGTTGTTCACGAGCAACGCACGCATTTCGCTCTTGTGCTGTATACCTCTGCATGAGATCCGGTAGCAAGGGCAGATATACGCGCAACAGACTGACCTCTTCGACCCAGCCCGGAATGTCATCAATGTTGTAAAGCTTCTTGACACCATGAGGAATATTCCGTGAAGCCCAGTAGAAGAAGCCACTAGCAGTCCTCTCAGCAGTTTCGTATGGGATAGGCTTCGCTTGCTTTCCACGAGGATATAACTGGTGGAAGTGTCATTGATAGGCACGAGTGTCCGAATGTGAGTGAGCGTACCTTGATAGTTGGGAACCCTTGGACGCCCTGTTGCGAACACAGCGCCTTATTGTCCTGCTTGTCGCAGTCCACAGCATAGAAAGGGACCAGAGGGTACAGACCCAACGCGGCTTGACTGTATTCAGGTGCCATTTTTTGACAATGCTGAAAACGCATCGAGTGAGTATGGGGACGATGTAGGTGACAACTGCGCAGGTACTCACACCGCACCACGGCGCAACGAATGCAACAGCACTCGTAGTCTAAATAACAACACAACACCAGGTCAGTCAGGGAGTGCCAGTGGAAGAAATCAGTCACGCACATTCTGTTTCATGATCTTCTTGAATCCCTTCGAGTCAATGAACTTCACTTGCGAATTCTTTGGGAACAGCGCGGCCGACACCATTGAAGGTGCCACCAAGAGCGAGAGGAAGAGGAGGTCTGGAAGCAACATGATGTCTGGTAGCCAGGAAGGGAATGAACCTGGTAGAAGAGCGAGTATGAGAGACGAGCCCAAGTTATAGCAGCGGATAGATGGAGGATTCGTGTCCGTGGGGACCGTTTGGCTCTCGCTGACGTGGCTCCTTCACAACGAACCGCATTTCTCATCGCCCCGGTGTTGATGTTGGGCCTCCCGACGCTGTTTACACCAGTCCATATGCCTCATATACCCACGCATACCGGCTTCTGGGAGTCCTTTATGTCTGACTGAAGTTTGAAGTCTGTTGGATCTCACGACGGTCGTGGATTGGCGCGTTTCTTATCATTTCAAGCTCGGAGGGTCTGGAATTGCTCTCACGAATACAACTTTGCTAGCAGGGGTTTACATTGCATGTTGGACGTAGACGATGGAGTGGTAGATCATGGTACGGGATAACGTTCGCAATCAAAAGAATATTGCGTTGACCCAAAGTCGCGGACACGTGTTCGAGCTCGTCCCCCCACCTTGCCGTTGCAGCATGGCAAAAATGAGGATGTACTGCAGGCAAACTCCCTTCGACAAAACCCTCTCAAGACGGGAAAAGATCTTGTCATCATTACACTCACCGACGAACCTTCCAAACCCTACTACACATTCCGCGTCATTGGTTACCAGACGTATTCACTTTGTGCGAATCGATCCGCCGCGATGTTCCCACTCAATGATTTCAATTTCGTAGCCTGTGCTTTGGCAACTTTCTCAGCAGCAGTAGGATATAGGTACACGCAGAGGCAGACACAAAGGCAGAGGCAGAACCAGAGAGGTCGCAGTGCAAGCTGGTAAGTTCGTGAGTTCGTACCTCGTGTTACCAAATAATGCTGAACGACGAAATCGCAGGGCATCTGGCTCGCTGCAGGTTGCCAGACGTTATTTGCCGAGGAGGTATAGCTCCGTGAGCAGTGTCTCAACCGCTTTCGATAGCGAAGTCGATGGCTATCCGTCGGACTGTCCTACACCATCAGACACCGTAAGTAAATGTGGACCAGTGCATCGTGACCCTTCATCCATTGATTCCTTCTGATATTCAGGCTGCTGACGACACTGAACCTGGCTCTCTGAAGAGAAAGCACCGTGAGGAAATTCGTGACAATGTAATAACCATCAACCCAACTTGCTGAAGAACCGTCTAAACTCATCAACTGTCATCTAGTCGATCGACGACGACAAGGCCACGCGAGAAGCAGTAAGTCACTTCACAACAAGATTGAGCAGATGATTCGACTTTTTACTTGACCTCGTTTGTGTCTATAGAAGAGATGTCGATCCGAGTCGTCAACGCCACAACCTCAGGTCGGGGAAGATGACACAGAGCTTCTACGCGAACCGGAGCACATAGCTGAGAGCCCGCGCTTAGCTACCCCCCCTCCTCCTACGCCGGAGGTAATGATTGAGGAAGACGAGAGAGATACCCCGGAATGCGTGGTACCCACACCGCTATCTATTCCTCAGGTAAGATGCTCACAAGACCTCGGACGCCGTAGCTCATGTTTGAGCCTCTGTATAGGCGGAAACCTCGGAACAAGTTACCACATCTCCCTTGTCTCCATCAAAGCTTCAGTCCACGTTCACGATACCTGCTGTCAGTCACCCAGCGTTTGCGTCTAATGATCCCATATACTGACCGCTTCATCCCACCATCCACAGTGTAAGCCGTCGACCGCGTTTTCCGCGTTTGCGGGTGTGTCTTCAGGGTTCAACTTCGCGTCTAGCTCCTCGAGCAACCAGAGACCCGCGTGGTGCGCAATAGAGGCTCTCCCAGCCGCCGCGAGTGTCTCTGCTATTGATAGCACTCCACAAGAAAGCGAATCAGATGCTCTGGGGACTCAGATTGTTGTCCAACCGGCAGGGATCGGTGAGCAAATTGCTTTGATGTTCCAGGTTCACTCCTGCTCATGCAGAAACAGCTATGCTCACCGGAGAGGAAGACGAAGACGTTCTGGCAGAACTCAAAGGCGTGAAGCTGTTCATCAAACGCGGTAGCAAGGACTTCACGGACGGGATGCTCGGTCACATCAAGTTTCTCGTGGACAAGAAAACCGGAGAAGAGCGGTTAGGTGGGTCTCTTCGCATGATTCCAAGCTTTCTGGATAAATCACTGACACGCTCTGATAGTCTTTCGACGAGAGCCGGTGTGGAAAGTCTCCATGAGCGTACGGCTACGCCCCATTGTCAGATGTGCCTTCGACGAAGAACATGGCGTTCTTCGTGTCACATTGAAAGAGAAGACCGTGGACGAGGACGGTGTTTCGTCAGAAGCCTTCGGCGATTCTGTCGTAATATATGCCCTACGAGTACGTGAATTATTGTTACTTGCTTGAATTCAAACCTATACTTAGTTCTACTTCTTTGTCTTTTGACAGAGAGGGAAGCTGTCCAAATCCGACTTTACGGATTTTGCGAAGAGGGTGACTGCGAGCAGTCGTCTTGTGACATCGTCTACTGTTTGAGCGATTGCCTCATACTTGCCTCGGACATAATATGAAGCGACCGCCAGGACAGGCTTCATTGACCGACTACATGCGCACCGATGCCAGCGTCAGATCGTCCCCAGCTTGGATGGCGATAGAGGTCATGAACTCTCTGGACGGAGCCGCGACTCCTGCCGGCGCCAGGGGTGTCAGAGCGCAGTGGCAGGTTCCACAATTGCATGGGATGCGGATAATGTTATCTATACGTATGCGTATGTTCATAATATGGAATACCTTCTTTGGAAATGGTCAATGTCGGTAGAGTCGTCGGGGAGCGGGCTCAGCGCGAGGTTCTCAATTGTTTACCAGATGATTCTCGGGTGGTCCAAGGCCAATGTACTGTCTCACTGCCCATCTGATCCGCATACGATGTCCATAAACAATACGACGTACGAGGTACGTGTGATGTTTTCCAATCATGAGCTGCTCAAAATTCACATTCCTATTGTCTGAAATACAAGGGCAAGCTTGTAAGCGCCACACGTTGAGTACGGAAAAGGGAACCCTTGTTGTTCATTCCCCCCATACTCGGCTTCGTAGAATCGCATCCTGAAGATTTCTGACCTTGTGTCCGCTTGACGACCAATGGTTACCATGCTCGAGACAACGAGAACAATAAGAGAACATAAGACGACCTTGCAGTTGGATCTACCATGTCCTGAATCTGTTGTGGGTGTCATTTTTCCGGCTATGCAAGCGCTTCTGACCCTTCGTTATATAGTCGAAGTACAAGGGCCTATTGTGTCCAAAGCAGCAGCCTGCGCTGCATTGGATTCCGTTCGCTCCGTTGGGAGGTGTTCATAAGAGCTCGCGTTGCTAGAGCAAAGGCCCTTCACTTCATTGCTTTCAGTCTTCCTTGTCCGGTTCCGTCATCCCTGTAGCTCTACTCTCCATTGCAGGACATTCATCATCAGACTTCATTTCACACCGCCAGGATCTGTGACGCGCATTCTCATCGTCTACTCTTTCGGCTCAATACCAGCATTGACACATACCCTACCTCTGTGAGTAACTTTACATCTTCATCCGTTTGTACGACTCGATACTGACGCCACCGCCACAGGAATTAATGTCCCAGAACGTTGTATCATACCCAACCACAGAACTGTTCACGCCTTCGTACTCTTTCTTGTCGCATCCACCTCAGAAACCCCAGCCTTCGCACCCACTTCCGCCACCACCAGGCTCCGAGAACATCCCTCCGACAGCTCTTATTGCAGGCCGCCGCCGCTCTTCCATCATGATCTCTATCACTGCTTGGGCAGAGAACGTCCCTCCTGGTTCCCCCGCGCCTCCTCCCCGTCGCAAAGACTCTTGTGCCCAGAGCGACGAAGCCAAGCAGGCATTGAAGGCCGCAGGCTACACTTCCGCTATTGTCAATCTCCAAAACGTCGTTCTCCCTCCTCCTGCACCCATCAGTAAAAAGAATCGCTACTCGCTCATCCCAGAACCTCGTTCTTCCTCTCACCAGAAAGATCTGAGACGTTCGAACTCCCAGTCCTCTCTGAAGGCCTCAGGCTCCCGAACACGCTCTTCAGCCCGACCTGGCACGGCCACAACGCCTGCTGCTGCTGCTCTACCTAGTTCCTCTTCCAGACCAGAGCACAGACGCGAACGCTCGCAGTCTACTATCATGAAGGACAAGCAGTCTAAGTACGCCAAGTACCCTCCGCCTCTCGCGCAGGATATGGCACTTGCCCAGCTCATCGATGGCGGCAACTCGGAGGACCAGATCAGGAAGTACGTCGACGCTCGAGCCAAGGCATCGGGCGCGACCAAGGTCAATGGTCAGTACGTCGGTGCTGATGGTGTCTACCGTGATGGACGTGGTGGAGTCTGGCGCGACCAAGACGAGGCGCTGGAGTACACCCACCTGCTCAACGACACCGGTGATAGGTCGTGGGTCGGCTTCAGCAAGGATGCCGCATCTTTGGAAGACGAGTACCGTCGCGGCAGCGTCTCTACGATGGAGACGATGGACTCGGACTTGGACCCTCGCTATGCTATCCAGCCCAATGACGAGGAGCTCGCCAAATTCGGCGGCGCGGTGCCCCCGCACGGTTCTACGCGCCATTCAGCGCGGCACCTCCGCAAGTCGGAGTCCCTGTTGGATCCTTTCCCCGTCCCTGGCCAAAATCCTTCCTCTTCCTCTGCATCCCCTCCTAGCTCCCGGGAGCGTCACCGACCAGCACCCCTCGCAATGGACACTGCACCCGTTGGCCCTTCGTACGTCTACAGCCCCGGCAACCCCGTACAGCAGGAGGCCGGTCGAAAGGACTTCATGAACGCCTCGTTCTCGCCTACGCCCGTCACCGCAAAGCCGGTAGCCCAGTCAAAGTCTGGTTCTGCGAACCACACCGCCGACGTCACCAAATCGAAGCTTGGTGTCAAAGGCCTCTTGAAAGCTGTTGGGATGAAGAAGTGATTCGATATCACGTTCGGCTCATGTTACGCAGACTTGCTTGCAGTCTTTTCCATTTTCCACTTGTATCTCATGACATTTGAACCTCCCCCACCCGCATTTTTTGTATGACCAGCTTATGTGTATTATTTCAGGTTGTGTAGATCACTTCCATAATTATTGCAACGCCTCGCCTTCTGCATGTCTCACTCACGTTTCTCATACTCTTCAACGTCTTTTTGCCTAAAACCCTGCGACAATAATCCATTGATGTAATGCAAGTGATGTTGGTACCAGATACTTGATTCGACATATCGTGAGGAATGCTCTCAAAGCAGCAAAACATTATACGATGCGAGTATGTGGATATCAATGATCCAGAGGTATAAATTCCGTAAAACCCCATGATAGATGTCCTGTAAGATATAAACAAAAGCAAGCACGACGAATCTAACAGCGAACCTACGCGTATAGCGTCGACCAGCCATTACAATTAGAGCATGAAGGTGAGACCCATGAGGGCCAACGCGCCAGTCACAACGCTAGGAATGTATAGGGTACCAGCAGCGTTGTTCTGTGCGGCAGCACCGCCGGCTCCAGAAGGCGACGCGGAGGCTGAGACACCGGAAGAAGTGGTCGTGTTGGCGTTCTTCTGCTGCGCGGCGGGGGTAGGAGTGGTGACAGGAGGAGAGGCGGGGCTGCTACCGCTACCGCTGCTGCTGCTGACAGGTGGTGCATCGGAGGCGGACGAAGTGCTGTTGGACGCGGAACCTGCGCCAAGAGCGCTGCCAGCGGCAGGAGGGGGAGGAGTAGCTAAGCTGGGGTTTACGAGGGCACCGACTCCCCACGGAATGGCGTCACCATTAGCTTGGGTAGGGTTGGCAGGAGGATCGGCGTGACCGTTGTTATCGGCGATGGTGAAGCGAGTGGTCCAGTATGTGGCCTTGGCTTCTGGAGATGTAAACTGATAAAAGTAGATGGCAGAGTTGGGAGTGACCTAGCCAGAAAACGCGATGAGCTACAGTGCGGTAATACGAACGTGAAAAGCGCTTACTTCAGGGCAAGCGTATGAGTAGGTCGTCGTAGCTGCATCAGTACCATCAACGGTCGCGACAGCTGGGCACAGAGCGAGTTCAGTTGCCGAAGACAATGAGAGACAAAGCAGACTGACTGGTAAGATGGTTCATCTGCAAATTGCTCCCTGACATGAGCTCGATGTTCATCTGTTTCCATGTGCCTGTGGTATCAGGTGCCCAACTGATGGTACAATTGGTGCCTTCGTTGAAGATGTCGCCAGGTCCAGGAGCGGATGGATCGGGATCCGCATGGACGGTCGCGAGTGCGGCGACAAGGGCAGTTACGAAAAGTTTGGAGAACATGGCTGTGAGTCTGCGAGTGTTAACGTATGACTGTAGTTGGAGACTGTCACAGTACAAATGTGTGAGTTTTGGGTGTCTCTGGAAAGCTGTTCACTTACACGAGCTTAATTGATCGTAGAGCAATCGAGCAGGACGATACAAAAGAGCGACAGGAGGTAAAGAATGAAATGCCCTCGGAGGACGGTAAAGAAAGCCAACGAGCTGGTTGCCGTACTTTACATGCCAAAGTTAGCGGCGCTCTAAAATAACACGCCATCAGCCGGCGTTCAGCCTGAAGTCCTTCAAGCGGAGATAAGACATGACGGGATCTTGCGGGTTGTAGTGACCGAGTGAGAGCAGAGCGACGCCACTACTTACAGTAAGCAATTGCCCATCAGAATCACAGTTTCAGTATTGGTTCCACTCATACCTGCCCAGAGGTTGACGGAAAAGGTAAAATGCAATGTATCACACGTTTATCCGAGACCAGCTTGAATCTGAGTCTCGAGGTAACTTCATGCAGCGGTGACCTCGAGCTGCACCTGACATATGTACAGGAATCACAGGATCACCCTTTAGCATAAACGACTCGTCCGGGATGATGAACACGGACTACTCACTCTGGAGACTGCGGTATCGACTGCGACCACCAAGAGGTCGCGTAAGGCACGAATGTCTCCCGAGACACGCGCAGAGCAAGATGGCTCCGAGCAGTCGCGGGTGCCCTCCGTGGTGTATCGGAAGGTCAACGCGCTGTTAGACACTGTCGCTCCCCGTGGGCGATTCTGAACTTCGCCTCTCAGTTCCTGCAGGAATTGCACAATCCAAAGGCACGCGAAAACCTGCTTCGAGGTAGCGCCGATCCAAAATTTCTTGTGGGGTCTCTTCCCAGTAAGTCCATCGTCTACGCGATGAAAAGGATTGCTCCGTGTCTCGGGAATGTCGTAGTGAAGCGCACATGTAAACCATACACTGCTATCGTTAACAATGCTCGGGCAATGCAAGAGGCCGTCTCCCGTCAACCGAACGACTGCGGCAGCTGCAGCAGCTGCACAAGCTTGATGATAGACTTGCAACCGCATATACGCCATGGCGCCCATAAGTTCCATCTCCTTTACCCATGTGCCTACGGGCAGAGGCACTCCCAAGGATGCCTTCGCCGCGATCTTCATCTCGTCTGTCCAATTATGACAGGCAGAGATGGCGTAGAGTACAAGTGGCTCCCGTTCGACCTGTTCGACGAATTGTTCCTTGATACTCTTCTCGGCTTGCTCCATCATGTACTTCTTCGAGGCCTCCAAAGCATCGCATATCTCTGTCGCTGACTTCATCTTCGGCTTTTCAAAACGCAGAAGGTTGTCAAGAGTTGGAGCAGTCTCAGAGACCGGTATGACAGGGACATCGTCGCGGTACTCTTGATCGTCTCGTTCCGTCCGTTTCCTGGAAGCGTTGAGCCCAGGAAGCGGGGGAAGAGAGAACATATCTTCAAAGACAGAAGAGGCTTCCGCTAGGATGCCCTCGCGAACGCGGAAGTCGACACTATCAACACTGCGCAGGATGATGTTTGCAGCGGCTTTGTTGAAAGGCGCAGGCGCATCTTTGATGGGAGCCGAACTCGAGTCGGCCATGCTGTAAGACTCTGTATACATACATGGTGAGCAAATGTCTTGTCTGAGGCCAGAAATGAACTCTCACCAACGGCCTGTTAGACTTGAGAGTAATGAGGAGAAAGACAGTCACGACGACCGAGGTTGTTACACGCCTTTTCGGCGTTCCAAACGTCCATCTGCACACAGGAACATGATTGGTTCACCCAGACGCCGAATGTCAACAGAAGAAATTGAAGAATGTTGTCCTTAAGCTTATATTATGGCCGGTGCTCGCAGAGCATGGAACCAAACTGCTTACCGCCTTCATCAACTTCGTGGGAGCGTCGTGTAGAGACCTGTGAGTACACACGTGTTATCCAGTCCCTTGTGCTTGTAACTCATTACCAACTCTCAAGTCTCTCTGAGTCGCCAACGTCTGACCGACCATCGGCGAATGAAACCAAGCTTCGACGAGCACTGCTTGTCCTAACTACTACTAAGATTTTCATCATCGATGTCGGAATCTACCGGCGTGAGTCCCAATTTTCCAATCGTTATCCTCTCTTCATTATAATGCTTTGTCATAATAGGCACTGTCAGCAGGACACAGCGCAGCCCGCAAGACCGAGATCCTCAATTGTATCGACGACGCAATTCCAGAGAATCAACATGAATCAACCGATGTCGATGTCGTCCCCGAGGACCTTGTGCAAGACACATTGGATGTGCTCTGGGATGTGAGTGGACGTGTATCTCTCTCCGGCAAACGCCTCACACTTGCAAATAGCTTCAGCACCCCGACCATGGCCCTGTCATAGGGGTGAAGCGCAATCGGGAGTTGCTGCCGAAATCTTTACGAAGATTGACCATGAAGTTGACCACTAGCTATAACAAGCTTCCGCACGCGTTCTATCTCAAAGGCGTCGTCTGCACTGAGTTAGAAACCGTTGGCGCAGGCGGGTACGCTGATGTGTACATTGGACATTGGGAGGGGAAGAGAGTTGCGCTTAAACGGATCCGTGCCCAGAGCAAGGATATGGAACTTTACCAAAAGTTTCATAAGGTGGGTTCATTCTCAGAAACAAATGCGCAAGCTCACCATCCTTGAAAGGATCTCTGTCGCGAATCGTTATTATGGATGAACTTGAGACACGCTCATGTGCTGCCCTTCCTCGGGGTGGCAGACGGAGTGTTTTCGACCATGTGCATGGTCCTGCCTTGGATGGAGCAAGGAAGCATCAGACATCGTCTGACCGTCATTCGACAGACGGATCAAATGGTTGGGCAGGATCGAATCAAGTTGGTCAACCGATGGGTACGTCTGCAATGCACATACTTCGAATGTCACGGTGCTCTAACACTGACGTATCTATTAGCTGTACCAGGTCACTCTCGGGCTTATCTACCTGCATGGAGAAGACCTTGTTCACGGTGACCTGCACGGGGTACGTGCCTTGACTCATCTTAACTCATGAGTATGGCTCATAAAGGGAGCAGGAAAACATACTTGTGGATGACGACGACAATGCTGTCCTTACCGACTTCGGCATGGGTGTGCTCGCAGATGCGAATCCCAACCGATATGCTTCTAAGCATGGCGGGGCCTATCAATATCTTGCACCAGAGCTTCAAGACCCTGATGCGTTTAAAATGGATGATGGCAGGCAGACTATTGAGAGCGATATTTATGCGCTCGGGGGTCTTTGCATCGAGGTGACGCATTCTTATATTCTGTTACCCAAAAGACGCTGATCGAGAACGATTCGCCCAGCTTTACGCGGAGCATGCGCCATTCGGCGACGCAAGACCCAACAAGGTTTTCAGGCTCGTTGTCATAGATGACACTCGCCCCGCCAGGCCTGTTACCAAGGATGGTATCGAGATGTCTGCAACTATGTGGGACCTCACGATGCGTTGTATGGTTCGCAAACCCGAAGACAGACCCCCTGCACATACGGTGGCAGATCAGCTCAAGCATATCATTGATGCTGGGGATGCTGGGATTGCTGATGTGCCTCCCAATGTCGCTGAAGAAGCATCTGGTGGCCATTCAATCGAGCTGGAATCTGTTGCACCCAAACCGACCCTTGCCCTGCCAGAACTACCTGCCTTAGACGAGGTGACGCCTCCACCTATCCATGATGCAGAACGGTTTCAAGACACCACATCGGCACTTCATCCGACCTCTCACGAACGCGACGCCATCTCCAGCAGTGTTACACAAGTGGACACACCAACGACAAAGACGACAGACGCAGCACAGGCATCCTCGACATCAGGCGAGGTCAGATCCGGTGCTCCAGCTCCTCCTCCTGTCGGTGGTGTTTTGTCGGAGAAGCGTCCAGCCTTGCCGAAACACCGACAGGAGGATCCGGACGATGCTCCCACTGGCTGTTGCTGCATCATCGCTTGACACTTTTATTTTTTTCACGAATCACAGACAACTTTGGTTTCCGGAGCATTTTGACTGTAGTTGTGTGTATGTATGTGATAGCTGGTCCGTTTACTATGTCCTATCTATACCAAGTCTCCACGACTGTTGACAAGTATGTACATTATGTATTCGTCGTCCAGGCATCCATGTATATGAATAAACAATAACTTCACCCATCCCATCGTACAATGTCGCAAGCTCGATGTGCAGAGAATCAGTAGTTGGGGGGATGTGTCAGAAGCGTTGAAGGTGGCCAAGATGAGGGCCAATTTGTCATAGAGAGCAGAAGTGGCGTGCGGAGTGTGCGTCTTCAAAATACTCGTGCCGTGGAGCGACGTAGGTCACTCAAATTCCTGAACATTCCTTGTGAAATTCTGCATCGTCAGACCCTTCGACCTCGTAATATTAGGCGACTCAGAACCCTTTCCGTAGCATATTCACCCCTGCGAGTGCCTTGGTGACAGCAGAAGCCAACGCCGACGTCCTTCAGTGTCGTAGTCCCACATAGTGGCAATTCTGCAGACAATATATCATGACTTACCGGGTCGATTTGTAGGATGGATCGTCACGTATATTCAACAAAAGCGCAGTGGTGGTGCGTCTGCCGGATATATTTCATCAGGACTCGGATTCTTTGGTGGTACGTGCCACTAGCCTCTTTCAATGATTTTGTCTGATTAAAGAGATGAACAGGTCTTATGTATGCTCGGACGATTATGTCTGATGTGGCTGAATAAAAAGGTGAGATCATTGGTAACACTTCACTGATCATGAGCACAAGGCAGATCGGCGAGCGGCGCGTCATGTTCTTGTACTATACGCTTTCCTCGAGTAGGTTTCTTGAATGTACTCTTCATATGTGCCGACACTGACTTGAGGTCTCCTATGACAGACTTGAAGTGACAGTCTGGCTTGTACCTTCGTTATTCGAGAACGCGATAGCCATTGCATGCATCGGAGTCCTGTTGGGACCTACTAGTATGTATCCCATCCTCATGAACTACTGCAGCGGCGTACTGCCCAAGGGGCTACTCACCGGAAGTCTGGGATGGATTTCGGGCGTCGGCCAAGCTGGATCTGCGGTCCTGCCCTTCGTGACTGGCATCCTTGCCTCCAAGTTCGGCATCGGCTCTTTGCAACCTTTGTGAGCATTTTATTTCTCGATGTTCGCGCGGCTTCGGAGGGCGGGTTTCAGGATGATATCGATGATGTCTACGACGATTGTTATATGGGCCTTTGTACCCAACTTGAAACCACGTCGTGTGGATTAAATCATGTCCTGTGGTGTTGCATATCTTCCTCTTGTATCTAGGCCGTATATTTTGCTTTCTGGGTTTCATACTTTGGGCTCTCGTACATATAGATGGGGCATTTTTGTACACTCTTTTGTAAATTTTCATGTCGAACTGTGTCTCTTAGAGGATCATCCAAGCGACGCAAACTCGTACTGCTTACGAGTTGTAGCTGGAAGTCAGATTACCATATACCTGCTCGTCCGAAAGTACATGCGAGCACGCTGTTTCAAGTTCCCTAGAGGGCGGCTGACTGGGTCACTGAGTTGACCTCAAAACAGACCCCGATTTCGATTTAAACCAACCACCGCCGTGCAAGCCCCCTCCCTATAAATTCGCGCCCTCCTCCTCGACAGTCCTCCATCCCCTCTTGTCCTCTGACCACCATCATCTCGAGCCCTCCTCCCTCCAACCCCAACATACACGGTCAACTCTAGTATGTCCTCTTACCCAGCTTGTCGTATACACGAGCCCCACTGACGCTTGTTCGCCTCAGAGCCGCCCTCAACGCTGCCACAGTTGGACTATGTTCGCGTCGTCGTCGTTGTAGAGGCTGACATTGTGAGTCCAAGTCCCCACCAGCGTCTGCCCTGCAAGAACCACGCTGAGGTCAAGTTGCTTTAGACATCGTCGTCTACTCCAAGTTCGCTCGTCGTCATCGTCGGCCCGTCGACATGCATCAGTGAGTCCAAATTCCCACTCAGCACTGGCATCCGCCCCGCAAGAAGGTGCTGAGGCCCTGTGTTTTAGGCATTTCTCGTCGTCGTCGTAGTTGTCGACCATCCACTATGGCTAAGAAGCTGACATAGGTGCGTCCAAGTTCCCACTCAGCACTGGTATCCGCCCTGGAAAGAAGTAGTGCTGAGGACCTGTGTTTTAGGCATCCCTCGCTGTCGTCTTCGTCCACCCAGCGCAGCTGACATAGGTGCGTCCAAATTCCCACTCAGCACTGATATCCGTCCAGCAAGAAAATTCAGGATACACAAGGTACGTCCATGTTCGAGACTGGTGTTGGGGACAGAGTGTTGTCTACGTAGTGACAGAGATAGAGATACAATGAAATTTTCCAGTTAAAATTGCGGCCAGTGAAAGACGGTTGAGAGAAACGAGCAAGATGATCAACCGCCTTGGTCGACTGTTGACCATGATGTTTGGTCCGTTGTGGCGTGCAATCTTATCTTATCTTCCATTCATCTCCGAGTCAATGATCAATTGATCAAGCCTGAGGCTGCTCCCTCTCGCCTTACAGTCCTCTCGCTCTAGCCTGGTACTACTAGAATACACCATGGCACTCATCAACACAGAGTTTCCCTCTCTCAAACTCGTCTCGCAAGGAAAAGTACGCGACGTCTACGCGACATCCTCGCCGGACCACCTCCTCTTCGTCGCGACAGACCGCATCTCCGCGTACGACGTGATCCTGCGAAACGTCCGTACCCCTCCATCCCAAATCTCGGAATGACCGTGACGCGTTACTACTACACAGGGCGTTGCAGGCAAAGGCAAGATCCTCACCCAGATCTCGCTCTTTTGGTTCGACAAGCTCAAGCATGTCATCCCCACGCACTTCGTCACGGCGGACATCGACGAGATGCCCGAGGAGGTGCGGCAGTACAGAGAGCAGCTGGAGGGGAGGACGATGTTAGTGCGGAAAGCGAAGGTGATTCCGTTGGAGGCGATCGTGAGGGGGTACATCACAGGTGCGTTCATTGACTTTGAATATGAGTGAATGTTTGATTGATTGGAGGTGGATGCGTAAGGTTCTGGATGGGCCGAGTATAAGAAGACGGGGACTGTGCATACGATCCCGTTACCCGCAGGCCTCAAGGAGTCTGAAAAGCTGCCTGAACCGTTGTTCACACCCTCGACGAAGGCCGACCAGGGAGAACACGATGAGAACATCTCTCCAGTACAAGGTCTGCACGCCGCTCTCCGTCTACTGCGAAAATAAAGTACCCACTCTCGCTGGACAGCCGTCGCCCTCATCGGCCCAAACCTCTTCGACGAAGTCTCATCAAAGGCTATCCAACTATACCGAGAAGCCGCAGACTACGCTCTCACCCGCGGTCTCATCCTCGCAGACACGAAATTCGAATTCGGTGTGATCCAAACATCAGAAGGCGACAAGGTTATCTTGATCGACGAGTTGCTCACACCCGATTCGTCGCGGTACTGGCCCGCGAGGACGTATGCTCCAGGTGGACCTCAAGCAAGCTTCGACAAGCAGTACTTGAGGGATTGGTTGACGAGTAACGGGTTCAAGAAGGGGTTGGAGGCTGGCCCGGATGGGAAAGGTTGGACGATGGATAAGAGTGTGGTTGAGGGCACGAAGAAACGGTACCAGGAGGCGTTGGAGATGCTCACTGGGCAGACGTTGTAGGTATAGAGGAACAAGAAACTTTCAGAGTACAGCGGTCATTAAGTCTGAATGTACAACCATACTAGGTATCAAAAGTCCACACTAGAAATCATCTAATCAATCAACCAGAGCAGAACTTCCGCAACTGAGTCCCCAGTATTCGTGACCGTGATCTCTGCTCCTGACTCAGCCACGGCGTAAGCACCATCGCCTTCCTTCAGCTGGGTTGTAGGACCGTCTGCGCCAGCGACGTCGATCTGACCGCCGGAAGCTGGTCCAATGTTGTATCCGGACGTTTGCGCGAAGTGGATGTAGCCTTTACGCGGCGACGATTTGGAAGACTTCGGGAACGTTTGCGAGACGGAGGCGTTAGGGGAGAGGAGGGTGGCGAACATGGTGATGGTGCCATGAACAGGTGCGGGACCTGCTGCTTCGCGCTTGTCTGTGACACCATCGTCGGTGACGGGCGCGACTACGCGGACCCAGTTGTCTTTCTTCTCTTCGTCTGTGAAGTGGCTGGTAGAAGGGCGAAGGTAAGTAGACATCGTGACTGAAGGATAGAAGACATACCGAGTGTAGTATTGAGGAGGCAGTCTACTCTTGTTGGGAAGAGCCCAAATTTGGAGGAAGTGAGTCTGGACCTCGCCATAGGTTTTCTCACTGTGGCGGATACCAGTGCCCGTCGAGGTCATCTGAAGGTCTCCTCGTCCCAAGATTTCGACGTTACCCATAGAATCACGGCTGACATCAAGTGCATGAGTACTGGATACTGTGTATGGGTGGTTATAAGAGGCTCACTGCTCAAGCTGTCCACTGATCACATAGGTAAAGATCTCGAACTCTGCGTGCGGATGGAGCCCGAAGCCGGTGTGGGCTTCGACGCGATCTTCGTTGATCACTCTGAGCGATCCGAACTGGGAGTGTTGTTCAGTGTGGTACCTAAAATTCACGGCAGTGTCAATAAACATTCAATGCGTAGACCACTGGACGTTACTCACGAAGCAAATGCGAATGTGTGGAAGGTTTTGAGCCAGCCGTGATTGGCTTGGCCGCGCTCTTCGCTGCGACGAGGAGTGACGCTAATGGACGGCATTCTACTGGGTAGTGCTGCTGCGGTGGTAGTGGTGTAAGTGCGTAGAATAGGGGTAGAGAGACGTTGGAGAGGAGGCGCGAACTTGGTGAAGATGAGGGAAGACAGGATCAGATGCAGATGGAGGGGTCAACGGAGGCTCATATATATGAATTCTGTGTATCTCTGGGATACATTTCGAGCAAGATGATGATGAATCGGCTGACTGAACGCGCATGACCGCCTCTTGGTCGCCGCAAGCCATCACCGACCTCGAGCTCGCTGTGCAAGACGATGATGGTAAACAATCATACTTGCCTTTTTCGGGTGGGGCGGACCCACGCGTTCCCACGAGTCATGCAGCTGACTCAGCGGCTATGACTGAAAATCTTGGCCGCTTCAAAGCTTTTTACTAACAAAGTCTGTCAAACGAAACAATCATGGCTACCCTCCTTCCTCCCCCCAAACGTCAGAAAGTGTACCATGGGATTCCAGAGCCAGAGTCAGAACCGGTCCAGCCATCTCCGAACGTTGTTGTACAGTTTGTATCTGAAGAAGACGGGCACCCACTCGCGCCTGCCGTCAATCTGCCCGCGAATCTATCCAGAGAAGGATTGGAGGCTTTAGTAAACAAGCTCAAGCCCGAAGTGCGTACACCTTGCGAACTTCTGAATACATTGGAAAGCTGATGTATCTTGCAGGACGATGAACCTGTACCATTTGCGTTCCATGTAGCCCTACCGACCGACGTCAAAGCCGCACCAGGTGCACCGACGCGGATTGTAATATCAAAATCTATCGAGACCGATGTGTTATCACATTCGTCGCAGTCTTTCACTCCGGAGGACGTGTTTATCGTATACTGCTCGCCGCAAGCTGTGTTCAGAGTGAGACCTGCGACGAGGTGTTCGTCAACTTTGGCCGGTGCGTGAATTGCCTGTCGCAGTCACTATTGCAAACGTTGACTTCCCTCGTGTTATTCTGCAGGACACGCTTCTCCGATCTTGTGCGCATCGTTCTCGCCGACCGGTAATCTCCTTGCCACCGGGTCTGGAGACTGCAATGCGCGATTGTGGGATCTGCATACCGAGACACCTTCGCATGTGCTTTCAGGCCATAAAGGATGGGTGTTGTGTGTGGAGTGGGAGACTCTGGAGCGAAAATTGGCCACGGGTGGTCATGACGGACATGTACATCTTCATTATAGTACAGCGCATACAGTGTACTCATCCAAATCGTAGGTTCGTCTGTGGGATCCGAAAACGGGCAAGCCCTTAGGTGATGCCATGAGAGGACACACAAAATGGGTCACATCGTTGGCTTGGGAGCCAATACATCTGTACGTTCTTTTACTTCTCATTCACAAGATTATTGGGTTAACAGGCCGTAGAAACGCAACTGCGCCTCGATTGGCTTCCTCCTCAAAAGACGGGACCGTAAAGGTATGGGCAACCGCTACCCGACGTCTCGAATATACCCTCGGCGGACATAGCGCCAGTGTGAACGTCGTCAGATGGGGAGGTGGAGGACTGAACGGCAGGGGCACACTGTACACTGCATCTAGCGATCGTACGGTCCGAGTGTGGGATGCTGATGGCGTAAGTTATTGCTATGTCCCACTTCTCGACCATAATGCTGATTGGAATGCCCGATCTCTAGGGACGCCCTCTGCACACTCTGAAAGACCACGCACACTGGGTGACGACGCTTACGCTCAACACTGATTTCGTACTGCGCACCGGGCCCTTCGATCACCTTGGCAAGAAACCCAGATCAGATGAAGAAGGTTCGTTGAAGTTTGAACGTTCTCGTATCCTCGTTTCTGCTCACTCAGCACACACGATTTTGATTCTTTTGGCTTAGCCCAAGCACTCGCATTGGCCAGGTACAACGCCCTCGTCTCGCAAAACGGCGAAGTCCTCATCTCAGGCTCAGACGACCACACCCTCTTCCTCTGGTCCCTCTTCCCCTCGCACACCTCCTCCTCCTCGGACGCTTCTGCGGATGCTGCCGAGCGTGGGGGGAAGCTCAAGCCCGTCGCGCGGCTGACTGGGCACCAGCGGCAAGTCTCGCACGTCGCGTTCAGCCCGGACGGGCGGTGGGCGGCGAGCGCGGCGTGGGACAGCAGTGTGCGGCTGTGGGATGGGAAGACGGGGAAGTTCGTGGCGACGTTGAGGGGGCATGTCGCTGCTGTGTATCGGTTGGCGTGGAGTGCGGATTCGAGGTTGTTGGTTAGTGCGAGTAAGGATAGTACGTTGAAGGTGTGTGGTCTCTACGGATTTTTGATTCGGGGGCTTATTTTTGGACTGGTAGATATGGGACTTGAAGACGTATAAGATCAAGACTGACCTTCCTGGCCATACCGATGAGGTGTACTGCGTCGACTTTGTAGCAGACAAGGTTGTCAGTGGCGGACGAGACAAGACCGTAAAAATGTATGTCCTCCATCCACATGGTTTTTTCTGTATCGAAACTGATCACACAACACAGCTGGAAGAATTAAAGCTTCACCGCTTGGCTTCCGTTCGCCCATTATATTCATACATCCTGTAGACACGATACCCATGCCTAGGCTACTCATGCACAATCGTACTCCGCACCCTCCCAATCCCACACGCCTCCGCAATGCTCCTCCTCACCTCATTTATCCCAATATACGGGTACTTCGCCGTGCTCGTCAATATAGGCGGCAAGCACGTCGGCGCTGCTTCGAAGATATCTTTTTGGATCTGCTTGAGCTTGTCCGTTGCTGTGGAATCTTTCACCGTGGTCAGAAGGTCGAGTTTCGTGATGACGGCTTGTAGAGTGAATTTTTGGCCAGAAGAGGATTGGCATTGCTGGTCGAGGTCTGCGAGCATGCTTTTGTCGAATTCGTTCAGGCCGTGTTTGGCGTTGAGAAGGACGTAGATTCTCTTCAGCCTAATTTCATGGCGCGTTTTAGAACTTTGACAAGTATGAATGAATGTAAGAGGCTGACTCGTTGCGTGTGGCGAGGTAGTGGTTAAAGAGCTGCCCCCATTCTGGTCGGCCTCTGGCACCGTATCCGGGAGCGTCCACCAGCACTAAGGACCCAGGGGGAGAGCCCACTCTGTAGAATCGAAGTGTCCGTGTTCGTCCCTGCATACAATTCAGCCACGTCAGTCAAACTGACCAAAGAGTATCCTGCTCACCGGTTTACTACTTGTCTCAACGAGACCATCTCGTCCCAGAATAGCATTCAGAAGCGTCGACTTCCCTACATTAGCTCTGCCTAATCACAAGTTCGCATTTAGCCCGACACAGTCTTGACCTGAGAACACACTTGCCTGTCACAATAACCTACAAAGCCTCTTTGGCAGTGAGCTCAATATCCACAGCAAAACCTTATAAGAAGTCTGGGTTGCCCACATACCTCTGGTAACCCATACAGCTTCGGCACACCGCTCTTTACCGTGCGAGCTTCACCGATGAGCTCAGCTGTCTCTGCGTCTGCAAAGAGGTTCTTCGAGTTTGAGGCGTGTCGGACTTGAAGGGAGATGTTGGAGAACTTGTGTCGGGGTAGGCATTTGGGTCGAATCATGGAGGAGNAATATGACGGCTGGTCGCGGTCGCGGTGAGATGCAGAGACGCGTTGACGCGCTGTATCCGACGCGTCTTGATTTTTGAACGCGCTCTCACTCGGGTCTCACTTGCTTCTCGCTTTGTCGACGTTCTACTACTAGACGCTATTTCAGTGCTTGAGAATCTCTTCAAAGTGAGTTTCGTGTCGATGATATGGTCCTCTCGTACTTGACAAACGACTTCTAGACACGATCACAAGATCGGAAAGACCTGTCAGTGGTGAGCGCATTCTCCTCTTATGAGACTGCATTCTCTGACTCCAGCAGGACGCACAGATACTCATTTCATCCACTTGAAGGGATGAACGCACTCCGTAGCGGTCCCTCACGGCTTTTACCACAAGTGCGCTCACGCGCCATCCATTCCGCTGCCTCACACACCATTCGGTCCGACCTACGAAACCTCCTCCGACACACAGCCCAACCAGTAGCCGTCGTCACGTCCCTCATGCCAGAAGAGTCGAGGTCGGACTCTCCCCACTCTCACTTCCACGGCGCGACCCTCTCCTCGTTCAGCTCCATCGCGATGGACCCCCACCCGCTCGTCGCGTTCTCGCTCCGCATACCCTCGCGCATGGCGACGTCACTGAAGAACGCATACGAGCACTGGCCGTCACATATGGTGGTGAACATCCTGTCTGCTGCGCAGGTGGATACGGCAGTCAAGTTCTCCCGTGTCGACTTGCACCCGGACCCGTTCTCAGAGGTGCCTTACGCCTTGACGGAGGAGGGTCTGCCGGTCTTGGAGGGCTCGCTAGGGGCGCTGTCGTGCAAGCTGGTCGCGGCGTCGTGGCCGTTGCACGACCTTGAAGCTTTGCGTGAGGGTACGTCGAAGGGGGATGCTGTTTGGGATGGCGAGGGTGTCGCGTCGGAGCTGTTCATTGCACGGGTCACACGAGTGGAGTCGATATCGGGGCAGGTTGAGAACGGTGATTTTCGGACGTTGCCTCTACTTTATCATCATCGTACCTATTCTACAACACGTTCCATACCTGTCTCAGAGCCTCCTTCCAATTGTTGATAACATTGATATCCTTGGTGTTCAATACATACAGACATCTGCTATAGAATACATGACAGATAGACAGCAAATGCACGACAGAACACAAGGAGATTTATATCCCCGATACAAACATCACACCTTCATGAATGCAAAGAGAGAACCCAGCTCAACCCATCTCCGTCCGCATTGGTTCAAGTACTTGTCCACAGTATCTCTCATTGTAATGAGGAATTCTTTCTGCAGATCTTCCAACGCTCTGAGTTCGGCTGTGAAATACCATGAGCACGCAATGACTTGCAGAAACAAGGGTCTCTTACCAGTAGTCGAAACAATTGTCTTTTTCGGTTTCTCACCCTCTAAAAGATATGAATAGTATCGCAGTTGATTGTACAGCATCGCGTCGGAATACTATAGCAAACAACATGCACTGTCAGCACAGTTGAGTTGCAATCCGTGACATTTCGCATACCTCAAAAGTGACGGTGCCACGACAACCCTGCCGTAGACAGCGACGACCGTACACACCCATACTTCGCGTTCGATGGCCACACGTCGGGTCGCTGCACGCTGTCCAGTGTTCGTAGTACTTGCTGATATGTTCGCGGATCTGCGCCTCCAGTTGTACTTGTAGACTAGCTGTACGTAGAGGGGCTTGACATGCTGGGCATGCAGGTCCAGAGGACGCGAGTAGCGAGGCCTGCGGGGAAAATGTCAGTAGTCATTTGTTTATGAATCGGTTGTCCGACTTACCTCTCTATCTCGTATAGGAGCAAATGCAACTTCGCCCATGCATGACCTGCATCGAATGAGCAGCGGATCCGCATCCTTGTACCGTTCATCGTCTGTCATGAAGGAGTCGAGAGTGCTGAATTGTCGGCCCTCTGACTCGGTCGCAGTGGTCATGCGGTAGCGATTGGGGTCAAGTCCTGTAGTAGAAAGTAGTAAGATGATTGTGAGGGACAGAACACATCATTTGTCTTTGAAGAACTTACCCAAGCATTCAGCAAGCCGTGCTTTATCGGTTCCTTCGATCGGTTCACACAACCGCTCGATAGGTGGCAGGATCTGCTGCGAGAGGTAATGTTCGTAGTCTACAACTCGACATGAGAAAGGGCAATATCGCAGCCAAGCTTGTGCACTCACCAATCTTGAGCTCACTGCCGACTTTGCGAACTTCGTCCGGATGTTTAGCTCTGTCGGCCTGTGCCGTCTTTGACGTTGCACCATCATCTCCTATGCAGAAAATGTAGGGAATGACGTCGCCGGACCGTGCAGATGCACCTCGTGCCTTCATACGCAGAGCAACTTGAACGTGGGGTTGACTCTTGGCATCAGGGTAGTCTTCAGGATTCTTCCCGAGCCTCTGAGATACCAGGATGCGTTAGTGAGTCTCGACGATGTTCAACGAACGCGCTCATACCTTGAAGATGATGAAGTCGTCTAGATTGATCTTACCCGCGCGCACATCTTGTCCGACGGTCGTCAGGTATTCGTGAATGTTCTCTACGACGTTCTCCGTGACTTCCCCAGATAGAACCTGGTCTAGCACATACTGCGAAACGGATTTGGACAACACGCAATATTCACGTCGCTTCATATCCAGACCCTTGACTTCGATGGAGGTACGAGTGCCATCTTCGACCTTCAGAGCGGCGTACTTCTTTTTCTGCAGGAGAAGCAGACGTTGGAAGACACCGTCCAGATCGATCTCGAGGAGTTTGTACCGGTCGTTGACGGCTTTCTTGAACTCGGCAGAGATCTTGAGAGCTTCAGCGAGGTCCGTGACGTTAGAGTTCACGAAGACTGAATCCGTGTCACCGTAAACAACCTAGGATGCACTTGTGAGGAGAAGAGGATGCAACGATAGAGAGTGAGACTGACATCAAGCTGGAGACTTTCAGCAAGCTCCCTGGTGTGCGTCAAGATCTCACGACCCTTGAAAGTCGTGAGGGCGGCCAATGGACGGGCAAAGAATCGTGAGTGCTCAAACCCGAGACAACCGTACATGGAGTTGGCAGTAAGCTTCAGGGCCATCTGTTTGATGTCCCACTGGAAAGGAGGGCTCAGCACTGAGTTATTATGGGACTGTGGAATCCCAACATACCTGTAACAATTGAGCTGGTGTCGCTTTCCGATCTTTCATCAGGCCTTTGACTTGTCGACGCCTGTTCACGAGTGTTGCGATAAGTCGAGGTAGCACTCCCTGTTCAACAGCAGAGTCCGGAGGTTCGGGTATCTTCTCTTCGCCATCCTATCATTTCGAGTGGTTCAGCGGTTTTCGTCAGTATCGCAACATGTGAAACTGACCTCGTCTTCGACCTTCTCGACCGTCGTGAAGTCAATGTTGTATTCCTGGATGATACTAGGGTATAGCGAGTTGAAGTCCATGACCAGAATAAACTTGTCCCAAAGACCACGCTTAGGCTCAAAGACGAGACCACCCTTGTACTTGTCCTTCTTGCTCTTGGTCGTCTTCGCACCCTCAGCGTCGTCATCCTGTACTTCGGCCTTAGCGGCAGCCTCGGATTTCTTGCCCCACGTCTTATCCGGGCAGATGTACTTGAGCCGGTGGAACTCATGCAGTAGAATGTACTCATTGCGTTCCGCACGACCACCATTCAGAGTCTTATTCCTATGGACAATGGTCGTAAGTAATGAACACTGTATACGCTGATGTTACAACTGACCAGCTGTTACCGGCCAGATTGGTGAGTTGTCGGGTCAACGGAAGTAGTTGAACCTTGGCAGACAAAGCCATTTGATAATGCGCGTCGAGCTCGCAATGACGGACGAAAGTCAGCAGCCTGTCAGGAGTACTGACGCTGCCGTCGAAGTAGCTGGTCGTATCGTCAGGATCGATTTCCTGTCTGTCGCTCTTCAGCACGGATTTACACATTTCCGTCAGTGACCACGTCGTCGATTGAATCATGCCCTACAAACAATGCTATGAGCGACAAACAACGGCCGAAATTATGTCGATAGTTCACGATACCTTTGCACCATCGCTAGCAAGATCGCAAAGCAATCTACCGTTGAGGAACTTTAAATTTGAGCCTTGACGTCCGATTGACGGCCACTTTGAGCGACGGAACCGACCGATACGAGACCAGTGGTCTGCTTTCAGGTCGCGCATCCTGTGCAAGAGAACATCCAAAGATACGCCTAAGAACTCGTGACCGACGATGACATCGGGATCTGCTTTATGTAGTGTGACTGAAAAAAGACATTGAGCAAAGAGTGCAGAGCGAGCACAAGCATGCAAATGAACCTAGCAAACTGTTCAGCAGCATCCGCTCATTCTTCATCGGCGAAATGAAGCCTTTGCCATTGGCACGGGCTCGNGTCTCGAAATTTGGTGGGAAGCGATCCAACGGGCGTACGTAAGTGTGAACCGAACAGGGCAAAGATTCGGGCGGTGTTGGGTCCTCAATTTGTACTGGCATTAACTGGATGAGCACACTCACGCCATGAAGGTGTTATTTATGCTCACTATTCGTCCAGATACGTGCCGTCGCACAGACAATTTCTCGATTGTTCGCTTGATGATTTACGATCGTCCGTAGACTGATACTCGCGACTGTCAGAGGTGGGATCTCTTTCGGCGCGCTCATATCGCTATCCGGGAACGGATTCAGGTCTTTGGGATCCAACACTGTTGCCTCCACTTTACACCANGAAACCTGAATTCTCGTGAGCAGTAGACTGGCTAAGGAGGAAACGATCGTACCCCTTTGTGCTCCACTAGCGGTTTCTTGACGTGCAGCCAGCAAGGTCCCATGATCTTGCGCTTCAGAACTAAGAGCTCAAATGCGCTTGTGCTTGACCCAAAGACACGCGAGAAGTTAGGGCTGGAGACGTTGTTTGGAATTTGAGGCTCTGAAACTACGTCAGTCCCCCANATATCAACGTGAACGATTCGGCATACCGTCAAACCCGTAGACCACTTTCAACCACTGCGCTTCTCCTCTTGGAACGTTCACCTCGCCAAACGCATACTTGCGCTTCACAAATTTGGCTTTGAAACTCTTGATACCTGCCTTCTTTCTGACACGGTCGAAATCGGAGTATACATCAGGGAGACCGGGGACCACGTCGGTNTCGTAATCCTCTCCAGTATCCTCGTCCTGTTCTACACGACGCTCTCTCGGCAACACGAAAAGGTTCCTCTTGAGGTTTTCCACGACTACACAGCACGACAACCAAGCAGAGGTTTGCTTGTCCTGAGTCTTCCCGATGAAGTACAGCCGTCCGTCGAGTTCCAGATAGTCTAGCCAGAAGAAACGAAGGGACCCATCCTCTTCTAGTACGGAAGCATTGGTAGGATTTGTTGTCTTAGCGGCATTGCTGTTCAAAGGGCCAAGTGTGTCATCGGACGCGACACTGAGAGAGTCGTAGACAGACAGCCAAGCGGGAACAGCATCCACCTTCGTCTCATCTGCCTTTACGCCGTTGATGGGTCGCAATAGTTTCTTCTGGTCTTCCGTCTTGGTCTTCGACGGNCCGGGTTTGAACTCGTCGTCGTCGTCGTCCACATCCATGACTGCACTCATGTCGATGTCACTGAAGTCGTCCGGCCCTTCCATCTCCATCTTCTCCATCCTCTCAATAGCGGGGTGAAGACCAGGCGCATCGGTCTTCACTTTCTTCTTCGGGCTCATGAACATTTCGTCGTCCGTAGAGGGCCCACTAGGTAAACCGANATCCACAGGGCCGTCGGAGGAGAAATCGGCATCGACATCGTGAGTGCGATATGCGTACGCGCTGCTTCTACGAGGAGGCACTGGAGAAGCTTGCCAGTTATCATATTCTGCTTCGGGTTCGGGTTTCCGCTTGCGACTTTTGACCTTCGGGGCCGAGGNTTGTATATTGTCCATTTGACCCAGCAATGTGTTCATCAAGTCGTCTTCTTTCGCTGCAGAAATCACAGGCCTATACGCGCTGATAGATGGAGTAACCTTAGGCGATGGCGGTTTGGGACGTGCTTTGGCTTTAGCTTTGCCTTTCTTCTTCGCTATAAATGGCGAACANNGTGAGGTCAGAGCATAGTGTACGCAGGAAGCTACGCACCTTTCGTTGTACGCTCCTCATCTTCACTCTCAGCTTCTTTCCCCCTCTCCTCAAAATCGTCCATGCCATTATCCGTGTAGCCTTGAATACCGTCATCGACTACGAAATCGTCTTTCGCTAGACGGCCTCGTACGATGGACTTGTATTGCTCTTCCGTAACTTCATCGTAGATATCGGTGTCGTCCTCGACCTTGATCCTCAATGAACGCTGTAGTCTGATCAATGCCGAACGAGCAGCACACCTTATATGACCGTTTACCACCTTCCCTGGCGCGTTTGAGTTCAGCAAGTTGGGCCAATTTCGCTTGCTTCTCGCGTCTGGTGCGATCCGCCATTTTTCCAAACCAAAGTCGCGTGGAAGAGAGAGGTGAGGAGGTAACGATGAGCGTGTAAGTGATACAGTTGCAACGAGTTTGCGACGCGACAGCGGAGTAAACACGCTTTGAAGCGGAGTTTGAATATCGCGTCCTGGGATTTCTGCGTCACGGTTTCCTTGTCGTTCTCAATATTTTCATCTTATCTCTACCTTCCTGTCAATACTTGTCCTCACAACAATAGTAATCGTACCATTTCTTTGGCTTTACTTCTAGAAACCACGTGAACTATGGCTACGGATGTTTTATTACTTGGTGCTCTGTTCAGCCTGAAACTTCCAAGGACTGGACGCACCTATGCCTCGTGTTCAGAGGTACTTAATGATTCCAGCAAACCTTTGGATATGCCCATTTACCCATACTTCTAACTTGCTGTTATCATATCTCTATATCTGACAAGTCCTCCGCCTCACTGTGTACTCGTGGTGCGAAGCTCAAGGTGTGATAAACTCAGTCCATCTGCGCATGCGTTGCCAGCTTCACAGGTCACCGGTCACCTTCCAGCGCGACACTCGAACTCTTCTGGCTGCACGCCATTCCATATATCCTGTCCTGCTACCTCCATGACAGAGTATATCAATATTCCTCGTCAAGCAACTGGCCAAAGCTATGCACACTCGCCTTCACAATACGGCAAGCCAGATACGGGATATGGACAAAGCACATCCATTCCGCGTGTAACACGGGTTAGTTACGGTACTACAGGTGCAGGCACCACGGCAAATCGTCCGAGCTGGGGCACGAACGTTAACCCCCTCTCTCGGCCCACTTCAACTCCTTTGCATACCGCTGGCGATCCCATTACTCCACAGGCTGGTCTTGATAATCCGGATCCCCGTACCAGAAAGTCGTCTCGTTCTAATACCTCGCGAGGTTATGGACAACTTAGTCCAAGCGCCGGAGATGCTCTATCGTTGCCAGGAAGTCCAATGCCTCCTCGACCGTGGACATCTGCACCTAGCACAGATATTGGGAGGCCAACCGCTAGCTGGGTATCCGGGTATGCAGCCCATCCCCCATCTATCTTGTCTCCGGATAGTCCCTACCCTATACATCCTCCCCCAAGTCGTCTAGCTGAAAGGGAGCCGCGGAGTGGGGAGCAGAGAAGGCCCCAGCTGATGCGGAGTGAAGTGCAGCAGGAACCTCCCAGTTACTTCGATGACGAGCCTCGTACCTCACCTAGGTCGGACCGTGCTTCTCAGTCGTCAGTGGCTGAGAGTATGTCAGTGCCGGAGGCGGAGGATATAGCGTCTGTAGGTCCGGAAAACATATCTGTCGTCTCAGAACGCAGACCAGTGCCAGCAGTTCCGGTGACACCATACAAGATGGACGGCAATGTGTATACCCCGCCGGAGCCCGTTCCTCGACCTAGCATGGGGAAAAGGTTCGTTGGAGGATTTTTTGCGCCCTTCAAGCGAAAAGTTACCAAGGATACGACCAAGAACAACCCTGGAGCGGTAGTGACCATGCCCGTTCCTCAAATCAACGCTCCACAATTTTCACCGCCTCGCTACGAAAACCCTCCGTACGAGGTACATCCTCCTGTCAACCCTGCACACGAGCGTATTCAGCTGCGCACGTCAGATTTCACGACTTCTACCGCTTCTACCCAGTCCTCTAGTTTGAACCGGGGGCCTGCGACACCACCTAATCTTCCCAACCCCTACGGTCCTCCCGATAATCCCAACCCTTACCCAGCTCCAGAACTTCCCAACCCGTACGCGCCACCTACTGAGCTTCAGACTCCCGCCTCCATCGCCAGTCCCATTGAGGTCCACCCGCAGCCTACTTCAGATTACGATGCAATGTCTGAACCCACACCAGATCCAGAAGAAGCGTCTCTCAGTACGCGCGCCAATAGGATTGGGAAGTTCGTAAAAGACTTGACCCATCTTCCTTGGATCTCCAATCATGTTGCCGAAGAATACAACCCAGCCACATCTACTCGCGCCCTCCAAGATAAACCTTCAGGCTCATGGTACACAAAGCCAGGTCACCAGCAGTTGGATCTGCTGGAGGGTCCTGCACCTTCCAAACCTCAGATTCGCCAGCGTAGTCGCACTGTCCCTCAGGAGAAGCCGTCAAGTCGTCCCCGAACTCGCCTTCGCCCACAACGAACGTACACAGGATCTGACGTTGCCACGGCAATCCGACCTACTCGATTCCCTGCAAGCGCGACCAGCGGTGGTGCAATGCCTACTTCTCCAGGGGCCTCGTCACATGGCGGGGGTTCGTACTCTTACAGCTACTACTATTCCACTCCGCAACCGCTGTACGTGTACCCCTCCGCTGTGTCCCCACAATTGCGACGGCCTGACGTGCAAGGTAGCCCTCGTCAAGACGTTCAACAAGCGGTTCCTGTATACATGTTGGCCACGCCTGCGCCCTTGGTGCTGCCGTCGTCTCCCAATCACAGATCCCCCGGCCGTCACCATCGTTCAGCTCATCATCACGGGGAAAAAGCTGCTCCACCGCGGACGAACAATCCTAGGAGATAAGCACGTATCATTATTGTATTATTCTATTGTACGTGCAGCAGTCTTTACCTCGTGTTGACTGACTCGGGTACTGAACTCGCAACAGGTCATTTAGTGGGCTCTGGAAGTCGACGGTTTGTATTTGGAAGCATGTATTGGGACACTCTTTACCTCGGACATGGAATGTATTACAGTGTGTTTTAACTCTCACTATCTCGGACGTGGAGCTCTTCACCGGAGGGCGTGTCCTGGGCGCCCCACACTAAAGTTTCATGAACATTCCGAACAGATGATCTGCCTGTCCAGACAGCACGTACTCAGCATGCTCGCATCCTCCGTGTCGAAGACTTCTGCATGCAGCACAAGGGTCGACCGAACGTTCATAGAAAATGTAGATAAAAACCGAGGCCTTTCCAACATTCTAGGTGCAGCCTGCTGGCAGGATGGATCCCTGTTCTCAAGATTGTGTTATACAAGATTCAAGTCATATCGCGAAAAGAATCATGTGGTGTCGCTTAGTTTGTCCAGGACCACGACTGCTATCATTCGGCTGTTCTGCAGGGAGAGCAGCTTCTGGGCAGTGACGCACATGCTTCGTTTGTTTTACCGACAAAGAGCAGTCTGCAAGCTTCTTTCAATCCGTAATTACGTGCCGGACAGCGTTTCGCCTAACAAAAACAACTCGAGCATGGTGAGTGTCTTGTAATTCCCCCCTCTCGTGTCATCACGTCTGCTCACTCCTTGGCAGAGATTACGGTGGTACCTGAGTACTCGCAGCCTGTGGTCGATCGGGACTCTCAACCCAGACGTTCTGTCGTCGATGACGCGAAGGTCAGGACTGTTCCTACAAAACAGCAAGGATACTTCGACTCAGCACTCGAAGATGTTGAGTCGGTGTCTTCGCTCGATCTCTCTACCATGCCAACTTCTGGTCGCATCCGAAGACGTTCAGTACTGGAAAAACATTCTCCCAGACCTCCGACTTCACAAACATTACATGCACTTCCAGTGGTCAACGATTTCCCCGATCTCAGCCCTGTCTCGGAGTACCCTCAGGCTGGCGCTCTCGCTATCCCTCTCACAAACTGCGCCTCACCTTCGATTCATCTAGGACACGACATATCGCAATGGAGTACACGAGAAGACCTGGAAGTCGCATCGCAAGCTCTTGGCTCTGTAGCATCAGCCGTACCAGCTATGACATCTGCGCTGCCTCTCATTACCGCGACCCAACCAGCTGTGTTCCGGCGGAAAAGTTGGCTGCATCTTGCTCCTCTGTACTATTGTCTCTTTCTACAAGGATGGAACGGCGGAAGTACGGGTCCTATGCTCCCTACTATTCAACGATACTATCACGTTGGTCGTCTTCTTTTCCCTCACATGAGATTCGATCTGATCTAAATCGTGCCTACTTGTAGGTTAGCTTTGCTATCGTTTCGCCCTTGTTTGTCATGAACTGCACAGTGAGTGCCCTGTATCAGCACGGCTCGTGACCAGCTTTCGCGAGTCCTTTAATTTTACACCAGCTCCAGTTCGTCACGTGCTTGCTGTGAACTTCGCGTGAAACGATAGTATGTAGCTCAGGCTGCTCAGCCCTCTCTTACAGTTGCCACAGGCAGCGCAGCCTCTGGTCAACAATGTATTCTAGATCCAAACCGCAATGTGAGGGGTATGATCCTATACTCCTCAGACAGGACAGTTGTATGGATACGCGTCCGTTTCGAATGCGCGTCGTCTGCGCACTCTATGCTTGAACTCAAATGAAATTCACTCGCGCGAGGTGTGATGCGGGCCATTCATCACCCCACCGAATGACTTTGACACACGCCCTCATTCACAGTGCATTGCGTCAGTTGTGGATGACTGTACTGACTCTTTTGCCTTCGGCTCGTCTCGCGATCAGTCCTACGCATCGTCAATACTGTCGTCTACCAATTGTGGAGTTCGGGACACTGCAGATATAACCCCACAATCGCATTGTATTGTTTTTGACAATGTGTATGGTCATGGATGCATACGTCCGTGGTGCTGAGCATTAAGCGGTGAGAGGAGGGAAGTAGATAGATGTTCGTACAGGTGGATATCTTCTGTTCGTAGTAAGAAACTGACGGGGGAATAATCTCAAAGCCAAGGACAATAACTTAAGCTAGAGGTACAGCAACATTCTGCGAGAAAAATATACAATTGGGTCAGGGAATATGTTGTCAAGGTATCGGAGAAATGGCACGTACCTCGGGAAGGAGTAAAATGAATAACGTAGAAATTAAAATCCGCTCTCAGGCGGTATGCGCGGCGATGCTTTCCACAGATTCTGACCGTCGTCGCTTTACTGCTCGTTTGCATTCTTCACAGTCTTCATCCTCGGACTCGACATCTGAGCACACTTCGTCCGAAGATGGTAGAGACGGTGGACAGAAGGACGAGGGAGACGCGACAGGCGAATGTCGTCCAGCCATATGCCGATGTGAGCAGAATGCACTACCGCATGATTGGGAGACTTTGTCCCTACAGAATCACCGTCGTAAGTCATCTTGAGAAAGGGTTCAGACGGGAAAAACGTACTCAATCTCTTCAATGTTCCGCTTCAACGACTGGTATTTCTTCTCCAGCTCCTCCTTCTCCACGCTCGTTCTCACCGCCGAGTCCTTCGACAAGCGGACCAGGCCGATGAGACCGAGTGTCGTCCCGGCGTGCAGCCGCGCGCGTTTGCTCCAGACGTCGCAGCACACCTTCAGCGAGGCGTTCTCTGCGCGCAACCGCGCGCACTCCGCCGCCAGCGGCTCTTCCGCTGCATCCTTTGCGAATGCAGAAGTCTGCTTGGGCTTGGGGATGCTGTAGTCGAGGCAGAGACGGCGGATGGATGATGTTACATGGAGACGGAGATGAGGTGGGACGAGGGTGGGGTTCGCGAGGGCTGGTGTTAATTTTTGTAAGTCGATGATGGGACAACAGGGTGGGGGAGGTCGCGGCTCACTTATGGTGTATTGTTGTCTGCAGGTTGGGCAGAAGTGATTGTGGACGTAGGGTTGGACGGTGCGGACCAACTTTACGATGCATTCGAAGCAAAATACATGACCTTTCGAACGGTAAAGATTTAGCAACGCCATTAACAAATTGTTCAAGGGCGTAAGAGACGTACCACAAGGCAAGGCAGCGGGGTTCTTGAGAACCTCTAGGCAGATGACACACGTTGGCATCGGTGTAGGATGAGGTGGATACAGGTCCAGATTGGACTACGACAAGCAGTTGGGTTCAGATGGCGCCGTTCGTTTTACTGAGGACACCTTCACACCCAGCAGCAGTCAGTTATATAACATGGCATTCCCGGGAGAACCAGGAACTCGCCGCATCCGAGAGGGACCGTAAGTGTGTGTGTCGAGTATCGGTGAGGCGGCTGGGCAGATCTAGCTAGCGTCGTTGGCAAGATGTCAGACCACGAAAGGCATTGTTGTTGCATAGGGTTCGAGTCATGGCACAGGGCACACAGGTTCTCGTACGAGCGAGGAGGCCTGGTATAAGGTCTGTGGCGAACCAGGTCGCGAGAGGCTGATCTGGACACCGAGCGACACCTAGCGGCTAAACTTTAGCCTTGGCGTTGTACCATACGAGTGCACATGAAATAGACGGGTCATAGATACATGTACACAGTACGCACCAAACGAGAACAGGACGATAAAAGTTTGTTCAGCGTAAGTCAGAACTTGAACTTTGCTCTCGGCCCGCATATCCGATGTCATCCAGATTAGGTGGACCCTGCCGATCGCCCTTCTCGCCACAAAGCTTCACCTTATCTTTTTGATGCAAACTACAACGTACCCGACACTAAAGGAACGAAAGATGCGCTCATCTAACTTTCCAAATGATATGGCTATAGGTCTATGTCAATGCCGCGGACTGGCGCACCTCCAAGCGTTCATCACGACAAACATAAACAGCACTCATGGTCACGCTCTCCTGGTTGGCCATTGAACTCCTCCTTTTCTCATACCATCAGTAAGACCACCGTGATCTAAGGGGAGCCACCTTTTCGAATCTTGCTCTCAACCAGCATGTCTATCATCACTACTCCCGTTACTGAGCTATTCGGCATCAAGCACCCGGTCATTCTGGCAGGTCAGTTCGAACTTTGCGTTGTTCTGCATGTTACGAGAAATGAACGACGTTGAGTGCAGGAATGGACCGAGCTGCAGGGCCTGAGCTGGTTGCTGCCGTCACGAACGCAGGCGGTCTGGGAGTGATTGGAGGCTTCGGATTCGCGCCTCACCATCTTCGACAGCTGGTACGTCTTCATCTCCTTGTATGGCTGAAACGACTCTTCATTTTGTTTTCAGATTCACGAGATCAAGCAGGGCTTGAACGACAAGAACGCGCCTTTCGGAGTGGACCTGTTGATTCCCCAGGTAGGCGGGAGTGCTCGTAAGACCAATGTGAGTGACCTCGTTCGTATTTTTACAGTCGTGTAGAACTGACGTTAATTCCGGATATCAGTATGACTATACGAAGGGACAACTAGTAGAACTCGTAGATGTCATCATCGAGGAGAAAGCGACGCTATTCGTATCAGCAGTAGGCGTCCCCCCGAAATGGATCGTCGATAAACTGCATGCTGCGGGTATCATAGTCATGAACGTACGTCCCCCTCCATCCTGTCATTTTCCAGTCATTCATGCGTCGCGTCCTACAGAT